>JAOCPS010856191.1:0-18449 GCA_025505425.1 Graphium colonna
CGCGGAACTGAACGTCGCTCGATATGTCGACGCCAAGAATTCCGATCGGCACTGTGGCAACCAGGGGAGTGTTTTGGTAAAGAGGAGATACGACAAAGGGTTTCTTCTTAGCGGTGAACGCTTGACTACTTACTATTAGACTCTTTAACTTACGAATTATGAATGACAAAATTTTAAATTACTTTTGCGAGGCCTCCTTAGACGCGAGCCCGTCGGCGGTCGCCGATGTCGCCGACGCACACTGGTCCTGATCGGAAAATAAGTGGACTTAGGGAACAAAGTCAGAAAATCGATCTGAAAAAAATACCGTACGACAGGAAATGATATTCTTAACAACGTTTACTCTTATGTAAAAATTCATAAGTGCATAGTTTCGGAGAAAAAAAATTATGTATTATTTTTTGTATGGGGAAAATCATGTTTTTTTTTCAGAATGTACTAAATTGGTAAGTAATAGGCATGACTTTTCTGATAGTAGGAGTGCTTGGCTCACGGAAAAAAAATACAGCGTGCGCCGTCACCTGCCTCCTCGCGAAATATATCGTAGAAAATTCAGTCACATTTTTGCTCATTTCTCATTAAATACAGCTGTTAAGTCAAGAATACACTTGATTTCGTTACAAGCGTTCGTTATTACCCTACATTAACTGCTCTACTAACAAATGTTTGTGTCAAAACAACCGGTACGAGAAAAACGATGTTCAGTCAGTTCATAATTTTAATAAAACGAAACGATCGAGCTATAGCAAAAACGCGACTCGATGACTCATCCATTAGCGGGCTACGCAACTTGCGTCCATCATCGCAGAGCTACCACCCTCTCTGAGTACAAATGAGCCTCATTCGTTTAAAGTAGGAAGTGAAGTTTTCAAAAAAAAAACACGTCATACGACTCAAATTCACGTCAGCTTTAGTAGTATTCTGCTACATTTGACGACTGGCTTCGCAACCACACTGCGGCCGTATTTATACAGCTTAATGGGGGTGGCGGAGTTTATGCTCATGTAGTAAGTAGTATAATTAAATGAATATAAAATAGTATAATGATTTAAAAATATTTACAATCACTTCTGTAACGATGGCGCTGATCTGGATTACTCGTGTAACCTATTGTTATACTTTTTTAAATGGACTTGTATATGTAGTCCCGAAAGGACCGTGTGTTAACACAAGGGATCAGGAAGGTTTTCAGAATCCAATGATACATTCTCTTCTTTTTCAAAATCGAGGCTGTCCAAATTTTCATAAAGCAACGTTAGTGCTTCTGGAATTAGCACACGGTTGGATGATTTCGTAAACTTGGGCCTGATTTTAGAAATGTGTGAGTCTGTACTAACAAGCAGGTCGTGGAGAATGTCTTCATTTGTTGCGATTCTGCTATTTTTTCTCGTGTTCCTTTCCCTGACATTCCTGAAATCTTTATTTCTGGCTTCTGACGCTTCTTCTGATAGGATTCTTGAATTAATACAATACAATTTAATGTTGAACTAAAGTGTCAAGTATACAATGACTTAAAATATAAATTATGATTCTCTTACCAATGGGTAGAATAGAAAAATGATTATAGATATCTGCACCGTGTATTAACAGCTTATGTACACTGACTGGCATGTAGTACCATGGATACAGATGTACAAATAGCTACCTTGCAGTAACTCCGGACGCCTTCAATATTTATCTTCATCCCAGAACAGCAAGTTTTCGTCAATACCTTGATGATATTTTGTATTCCTGGAAGAAGCATCTCGACGTATTGCTTTCGTTGGTAGTTCCAAATCCCTAAAAAGAAAAAAAGCAATAAATTACAGATACTTTCCGGCAAAAAGAAACAATACATGAAAACGAAAAGAGAAAAACTTTACCTGCTTAACAATGTCGATGAGCAGACCAGTCTGCTCTCGGAACTCGCGCTGTGTGGCATCCTTTTTTGCCTTCTTTAAAGCCCGATGCTCTCCTTGAGCGCTCCAGCGCTCAAAATCCATGTTGTAAGAAACATGGAGTAGGCACTACACAGAGCGGATCTTCATGTGCAGCCGGGAGATTCCGTATTGGTAGATGCCTTCTCGGATGGGCCTCGTGGCCAAAAGCGTCAAATTATTAATTTCGTTTGGCTTGGCCATGCAAATAGTACATGTGGCTGATGAGCTCACGTCAGCAACAATATTGACCACTTTCCCTTTGATCAACGTCTATGCAGCTCATGGACGATCTCCGCATCTCCACATTGCGTAGGGGCCAATTCGGATATTTCCCGCTGCATTTCCAAAGTCTCCGCCTTAATGAAGTCAGCCATTTCCTTGTTAAACGTGAACTTAGCAGTAGGATGTTAAACAAGGAGTGGGGTTCTCCCAAACTACTAAATGGTCCCCGTCAACCAGGCAAGAGGCACAATGCTGGTCATGACGACAGTAGAGAAGAAGCTTCTGATAGGATGGAATACTAGCTACAGAACCTTCTTCATTAACAAACTTTCTAAGCGCTAAATTTTTCTACTTGGAGAGGGAAAGACATGTGCACAGCGCCAAAGACTTAACTTCCGATACCATAGATTGGCTTTCCTGCTTGAATAGGAATTGCGCAACACCTGAAACGAAATCTGGATTCTTGCTCAGATGCTGCACAATTTTAACCAAGGAGCGTTTGCTATTGTCCTTCAGCTTTGACACAAATAAATACTCCAGCTCTTCTTCAGACGATTCTTCAATAATGGTCCACGGACGCTTTTTTTTCTGCTTATTGCCCAATACCCCGAACGGTTTTCGAGTGAGATCGGCTGTAGAAGTCCCCGCGTCTACAGACCAGACCATTGGTGCATCTTCAGTCAGCAGTGTAGGCATATTAGCAGGTTCCTCCAAAGAATCTTCTGAATAGCCCATTGCGGCCCTCAAATCCACTGTGCTACAAGCAGGCCAGTTAACAAATGAATCCAACCACTTACGGTTACTCTTCCGGTTTAAAAAAATTGACATCTGTTAGCTTTTTGCCACTTTCTAGTAAGATTCACGGTAAAATTCCGACAAAACTCTTTGATTTTACTGCAGATACATCACTATGATACAAATAGTCAAAATTCTTCAGACTGGCAGCGTTTATCAGTTTAAAAAACAAATCCAAATTTGTAACTGAACCAGCCATGTATATATACGGTTTAACAGAAAACTTCTAGTCTATCACAAGAAAGCGAACAGAGAATATTATAAATGAGCTTAACCTTAAGTAAATTTTCAGGTATGCATCTGGCGCGTATCTAAGTGAGTACAATATATACCTTAGTCCCGTAATTAGTTGACCAAAATGTAAAGAAACAAATGTCTTTGTCAAAATGACATTGCAGATGTTCTGCGCCTTTTGTTATTAGGTCACTTTTCCAAAAAAAGGATATAATTGATAAATTCTATAAATTAAATTATTTCTATGTTTTTCACAAAATTATATGTATTTTTATTGGATATAAATTTCTAATAACGAAATCAAATGTATTCTTGACTTTAAAGCTGTATATAATGATTATTGACTTGAAAGCTTACTTCTTAGCTTATTAACTTGACTTAAAAGCTGTATTTATATGAACGAAAATATGACTGAATTTTTGAAGGCCATATTTCGCGAGGCGGCAGGTGACGGCGCGCGCTTTATTTTTTTCCGGGAATCAAGTAGTTCTACTATCAGAAAAGTCATGCTGATTACTTACTAATTTAGTACATTCCGAAAAAAAATAAAACAAATACCCCCCATACAAAATAAATCAATATTCTATACATTTTATGGATTTTTACACAAGAGTAAACGTTGTCAGGAATATCGTTTCCTGTCGTATAGTATGTTTTTCAGATCAATTTTCTGACTTTGTTCCCTGAGTCTATTTATTTTCCGATCGGGACCTGTGTGCGACGTCTAACATCGCTACTGACTGGACACGTTATCGCTTTTCTCTCTCACGCTCTGGAGTCACTTGCCGGATAGAAAGTTTATCGCTCAGTACATTATTTGTCAAAAGATCAAACAAAGAAGTTTATTTCGTCCAATAAAAAGAGTAATAGTATAATCAAGCATAATATATTACATACAGGCCTTGCTTCATTTGCCTGGTCGCTTTATCTAGGAGACACCACCGCCTCACATATAAAACTAGAGTAAAATAGCTGTACTACGCTTACGAATGTTCGGTTTGTGAAGTTTCTAGATATCCATTTTTATTCTTTTCAATCCTAATAATATGTTACTTTACTTTTCTACTGATTGACTCAAGGATCAAAATCAATCAAAAGTGAGAGTTAAAAGTACGTTTCAGGTAGTGATATTTTAGTACTAAGATAGAATTTTTGTAAATCAAAGTAGCTATTCACATCTAAGGTTGTTGTCTTAAAAGTAAGTTTACTTGCTGACCTCTAATTTATACTATCCAAGACTGTCTTAGTCTAGTCTATGGGTTATAGCAGTCACATAGAATTAGGTAGACTAACTGCTCGCTTGCCTACCATTAATTAAAAAAAGCGAGGCAATGGAAAGGCCATTGCTACTTAAGTTGAAAACGTGTTAGGTAAAATATTTCCTACAAGTAATCAATCTTTGAAAATGGTTTAAAAATTAATAATACTCATGTTGATACGACTTATTGTACAAATCAATATGTATAACCCAATATACTGCTCCACACTGTATGAGGCATTCGGAGCAAGAAAACATTAGTATTCATATCAACTCCAGTTGTAGAATTTCCGTAACATCAGAGAACTGTAGTCCAACCTTAATACGAATCTTAATATCTATTGTGGTACAAACAAATATCATGTTAGCAAAACTGGCTTTATGATTTTTACCAAGACTCAGATATATATTTAAAAAGGATTCGTCTGACACATCTTATTTCAAATACCCAAGATATAAACTAGAATAATGATGAATAATGACGGGAAGTAAACTATAGGTTTTGATCTCCTTTGCAAAATTATTGGAAATGCGACAATTTCTTCTTTTGATTATATAGACTTAAGGGTCGATTTCTTCGGTAACATAGACTTCAGTATTTGGTATTAATTTCAACTCAATACCTTTAAACGTTCGTGAGAAAAAGGGTATTGACGAATAGATATACAGACAACAAAATTATCTTGGAAGGGTGTTTCTTTTTTCCTTTAGAAGTACGGAACTTTTTCTGTTCTTTGAAAAACAATTTGGACTCCTCTGCTGGTACAATTTATCTTTTCCTGCATCCAATAAATGTGAAACGAAATTAGTTCATCTGCATCATCTCGTTTATAAGCTTAGGCGATATCGTCGGAATAATGTTTATTAAACGTTATTTGTACAAGAGCTATTTATTACATCAACGCACTAGACCAAAAAAATCTGTTAAAATTCGAAATAGAAAATTAATTTCCCTTCTCTTTTTTTCAGCAGACCGTCAGCGTAATGTTTTTTTCTTTATTCACATGCATTGGTTTTTATCACTTTTTTGTATATCAGTTTTCTCACTTGCCTTCGCTGTCACCAAATATTTCTCGTATTATAAGCAAAAAACGTAAAAGCGATTTTAAAATATCGCCTGCGATTTTTACTTCAATATCTGTTTTTTGGTAAAAATATACTTACAATATTGATGGCCTCTAGTACGGCAGCCTTTACTCATTCTTTTATTCCAAATCCTTAAATAGAATCTGACGTAATCAGCTTGCTATATACGAGCTTCGCAGTTAGCAATAGACTGTACAGTTTTCTAGTGATTATTTTATAATCATACGACAGATCCTTAGACGCATTGGTTCTTGCACACCACCTTGTAAAGGTCAATCTTTTCACAAGTAATGTTGAGTATGACAGAAGTTCATCGCCTTTTACCACAGTTCCCTAATGGTGAGTTGACGCCAAAATTAAGTTTAGTATATTGTTCTTTTACAATTTAAACAAAATTCTCCAATATACCTCTCCGCAGCAAGAAATAGATTCCGCGAGTTTGCGACTAAATATATGATTTATTTCTCTGATATGTGCCTGCAAACCATTGCAACGAACTGGATATATTGACCGCATTATCACAAGACTGACAAATATTTGATTATTTGTTTTCATAACTTAGTTAACAAATAATTTGAACTCGTACTTTCAAATAATTGTTTTTATTTCTCGGTCAAGACTAATATTTTTTTCCTTTTTGCCTTCTTTTTCTTTCTTTCTTTTTCTTTGCCTTCTCTTACATCGGCGTACACGAAAACGTAGCGTATGAATAATAAAGTATAATTATAAAATTACAATATACGTAATTTCTCTAAGCTTTTTAAAAATTTAATTCGATTGACAAGTAAAGTGCTCGTATAAAACAGTTCCCTATAAGATATTGATTCGGCCATAATAGTACAGTCAATGTAGGTTTTCACCTCCGATTTCGTTGAATCTCCATCGACTTTCATGAAAATTTGTGAATAAGTGTGGGATATCTTAAGAAACAAAAATGACATAATGCCAACTTGCGCTTTTGCCCTGGGGGTGGATACCACCCCTTCTCGGGGGTGAAAATTATTTTAATAAAAATAGCCAGAGGAATCGATAAACAAATTCTAAGCAAAATTTGTTATATAAAGTTTTTTTGAATAAATTAATACTTTCTGAGTTATTAAAGATCAAATATTGTGATTTTTCGTGAAAAAAATACATGTTTTAAAACGATTTTTCATAAATAACTCAAAAACTATGAGTTTCACAAAAAGTGTATATTTACCAAAATTAAAGCTAATAAAAAATATACAAATCCCTACTTTGAAAAACCTCAAAGTGAGCTATAATAGATAATTGTATGTACATTTTTTTTGCCGAGTACTTAAATCTAAGCATTCAAACTTAAATAATGGAAAACCGATGCATTTTATGACATATACCTCCTAAAAACTTTTTAAAGTACTCGGAAGTACCTTTCTAATGAGTACTGTAAAAAGTTAACAGCATTAAAATTAAGCAAGTTATGATTCAAAATAAGATGACACTTTAGATTTTTTGGAAAAAACGAAAAATAAAACCTTCACCATTTCCACAAAAATTAAGACTTTTGGGTATCCCTAAAGGACTTTCTTTTTTTTTAGTATAAGTGACAACCTTAAAGATTTGCTCGGCTTAGAATGCTTATCTTTTAAAGAAGTATGATTTAATAAAATCGAAATTTTACAAATTTTACAAATTTCGATTTTAATAAATCAGATTAAATCTTTTCAGAATAACTTTAAAAATATTGGATATTCATAAAAAATTATAAAAACAAAATTTGAGGTGTCAATAGGTACATACTTACTAAATACACATGTATGGGTGTGTAAAGTGAAAAGAACGGCAAACATCTGCACAAAAACGTGATGCAGCGGTGATAATTGCCAAAATAGCCCTCCAACAAATGAAGAAGTTGGTGAAGAGAGCTGTGATAAGCAATAATAAAAATGTATTTATAAATAATAGATAAATAAACGTATCATATGTTTTAAGTCTCCAATAGATACTCTATGGATTAAGTTGATTTTATATTTTTATTTTATGTGATTAACATTATTGTGTTATATTTTATTTTATCTATTCTTAAACAAAAATATCTTCTACACTCAACAACAAGATTTTCTATTTAAATCATGGTACGCGGGGCCCCTAAACCTTGCGGGGGTGCTCTGAACAGTTGCTTACTCCGCCTAGGCTCCGATTATACGGTTTCAGACAAAATGGCAGATCTGGAAGACTGAATGCTTTGCTGACAAAATCGCCAACAAGCCGCACACGTCCATTTGCTTTTTGTATAACAGGATCGTTTTTCTTAGAATAGAATAATCATATATTCGCATTATAACATGGTTTCTAGTACATGGAAATTATTAAACTAAAAACTACTAAAAAGTCATATTCCCTGGATTCGGCATGCGAAAAAAATGCTTTAATTAGTAATAAAAGAGAATTTTAAACAGAAATAAGATCATTTCATACGCGATACAATTCAAAGAATTATCATGGTTTAATAAATTAAGTAAATATTTTTATAAAATATCATATTAAAAAATATATGTATACAAGATTAAATATTAAGGGAAGAATAAAAAGTCTTTAATAATTACCACTAATCTTTAAATATCCACCAAGCAATAAACAAAAACTTATAATTTAATCATTTATTTAAACAAATGTTCATTAATGCCATAAAATGAATGTACTATCAGCCAATCGTTCAGATCATGTTTAAAATTAAGCATATTATTTTCTAATTTAAACTCTCTGGACAGTTTATTGTAAATATCTATACTCATAGCATAAGGTCCTTTGAGATATAAACTGTTTTTGGTATACGATCCAGGACGAGCCTATATTTGTTACACATGGAAAAATCATCAGTAGATTTTTTATAAGAATAGAAATATCTTTTCATATAGAGGCTAGCTTCATAAATATATGCAGCAGGCAGGGTCATAATCTTTAGGTTCTTAAATAGAGGCTTACATGATTGATACCATTTAGCTCCACTAATTGCTCTAATGCATTTTTATGCTATGTAGGCTCTATTTAAAGAGACCTATTACCATTACTATTAATTTGTATCATAATATACTCTTGCTGCATATCCATGATAGGCAATACCCAGTGGCGTAGCTACTAAGATGCGAAGTCTTGCCGTGCACAAGGACCCCGAGCTCGGGGGGCCTTCAGACCCTTATGAACTAGTTAAGAGTTTGCTTAACTTCAGAACATAAATAATAAAAATTATAACTTTAATCATGGAAATTCATTAGTATAGAATTATTATATACATTAAATTTATTATATTATATATTCATATTCATTCATTATATAATACAGAATAGTTCTAAGTACTACTTCTATTCAAAACTGTCCGGTTTTTTTTATATGCTTTTTGTTGTTTATGATGTTTTGTAGCCAACTCAAACCTGAATACCTGTCCCCAGAAATGGCTGCTTGATTATGAAACTAGTGGTGCAATTTGCTACCAGATTCAATAAAATATAATTATTAAGATTAAAAATTCTTGCTTCAGCATTAATCGATCTTCTACTAAAATTAATGTTAGGAAAACTAAAATTAAAACCGATTGAGTATTGTGTTTTTAAAATTTAATAAAAAATAAATAAGATATGTTTGGAAAATACACTTTTAAGGCGTTTGTTTTTTTTTAAAACTTTCTGTGAAAATTAAACTTGTAATGTCATATAATAAAGTATTCAACATACAAACGCACACACTCGTTTAATACCTAAATTATTATATCTAAAAGATTTTATTAAATTCTTTACCTGTTGAAAATAGGCAATCACAACAGCACTCGTGCACACACATGTATTAAGTACCTTTCATGTGTCTTCCAGTGCGTGATAATTCCTAAACAATTTAGTTAAGGGCCCAGATTTTATTTTTGCACCGGAGCCTTTGGTGACCTATCTACACCACTGGCAATACCCTCCGCTTTTTGAATTCCTGTTCTAAAACAAACAGCATTTGTGCGGCGGGCCCTATGATTCCTCCGCCAATGGCTGAAAGTCGTTTATCTGGTGATTTACTAGGATATCTGTGGTTGGGCTGAGGCAATCAAAATCAAGGAAATTAATTTTAACGTAGTAGAAATCTTCCATCGGGAATGGCATAATGAATCTTTATCTAAAATCACGATCAGTCTGACAAATTATGGTATTGAATAACAAATTTTCTTATCGTTCGAAGCATTACGGTTGATATCAAGCATCCGTGTTCTGAAGTTGAACCTAGGAACGTTAGAGTTTCACAAGGCTGCATGCTATCGCTAAAATTGATTGCTCCTTCTGCATATCAATTACTTGTTGCGCGTTAGTATTCTTTGTGCAAATGACATTACAGTTGACGTCTAGTATAGGCGGGGAAATCTTTCACAGGACAGCGTTAACAAAACCCGAAACAAACACGTGTCTGTTGAAACTGTGCTTTGTAAAATATCAGATTGACAATTACTAAAATTTGTTAAATTTGACTCATTTAACCATATGCCGCAGCATTTTAATGTCATCATATTTAAGACATAATGAAGATCTAGACTTAAATGTGAAAGACGATATGAGAGTAATATTGAAATTTTTACAACCAAATATAAATAAAATCATGAAAAAAAAAGACAAGCCATATTGGCAAAAAGTCGGGAGTTTTGTTAAAATAAAAACGTTTCCTGTCAAAGTGTCAATGTCAAAAATTAAAATCTTGGCTAAATGTCAAATGTCAAAATTCCTCCAAAAGAGGAGGATGTGAAGCGGTCCCGGCAAAAATAAATCTGCGAAAAATGTTTGATAAAGTTTTCCAACGGGCGTTGAAGTTTCGCCTGAAAAAGAGCTATCCGACGAATATCTACGATCTAACCCGCGGGGCGGCCATTGCCGTCCGGCGTCCGTACAGTGATGAGGTTCGTCGTGCACAAGCCCAAAGCGTCGCTGCACCAGGGCCTACTATCTTTGACAAAATAATATCGAAAGAGATCAAAGCTGACATCATTTATGAAGACGAATTTTGCCTCGCCTTCAACGACATCAGTCCCCAAGCGCCGGTACATTTTCTAGTAATTCCGAAAAGGCGAATACCGCGTCTCCAAGATGCAGTGGATTCTGATAAAGAGGTATTACATTACTAAATGAGTATATTGATTTTCATCATCATTATCAGCCCACATCCACCTACTGCACACCATTTCTCCCGATTTTGGGCAACGCATCCATGGTTAATAATATTGATTTTACTTAAATATTGAGAGTAACTTTTGGGGTCATTTTATAGAGTGAGACCACGCGCTAGTCTTACATGCAAATATTTTTAATTTATCAATATTCACAATTGATTAGACCCTAATAAAGAGAAATTTCTGGATTTTAGAAAAAAAGTAGGAAGTTCGTAATTTGTATGGAACACCAGCATTACCAAAATGGCAAACACTAACATGTCTCACACACATACATGTTAAGAAAAAAAATATAAGAGAAATTTTGCACAATGGCACTGCTTATTTCATACATTTTCTTTTAAGCAACTGTAACAAAAAATGTACCGTATTCAACTTTATTATTAACTTCTATTGCTGGCTATAGGTTTTCTTCTCAAAATGTTATGACCAAATAAGGACTAATCTAATATATATACATTATTCAACTTATTAGCAAACAGTTGGAAATGGCTTCAGTTGCTGATTGTTTATAACTTCATAGTGTAGGACCTTAAATTGCAAACCTGACAGTGTGGGTTTTAATGTTGATGAGAGACAAATAAATTTATGTTACTGTTACTTAGATGGTACATTGCATTATGTATAGGTTACTGTATCATCTCGAAAGAAAGATGATCAGTATATCAGATGTCCTAAAAAATTGCCCTTATCCCTAATTTTTTCAGACCTATCAGTATTCTTATTACTTTTCTTTATTCTTATTACTTATCAGGTTAGGGATGGGAGAAGAGAAGGTGAAAATACACAAGTAGCACATACATTTGTAAAATATTTTATTTCCTGTGTAGTTCATATCAAGTTAATTGACTGCCATGGTCAAAATTCATTTGGAAGAACATTATTATATTATTTACCTAAATAAATAAAGTTATGAATTGTTAAAAGATGTGTATTCATATAGTAATTGTCATAGTAAGTCATGCATGTCGGATTTTCGCTCAGTGTGTTGTTTGAGAAGTTCTTCTGTTTTAATTACCCCTTATCACAAAAGAATGTACAAACAATTGTGTTATCAATGTGATGAAGCTTATTTTTATCATGATTTAATCAAGTGTGCTAAATCAAGCAGTGTTGTATGACATATTGTTGGAATTTTAGATGATAATGAGATACTAAAACAACATATAATAGGAAGTTTGTTTCTCATTGTCTTGAGTCTATTTATAATAATAATTTCCATGTGTACTTCAAATGAAGACATGGACATCTTATAACAACTGTCAAATGTGTTAATCACATTCAGGACCGACCTCTCACATGAGCATCTAACAGGGATAATTTTCTTTTCATCAAATCTGATGATCGGCCCATAATTCCTAACTAAACCAAGAAAAAAGCAAGGGCCTATGCCACTAGGCCACAGTGGTGTTAAGGTTTGATTCTGTTGGATATTTAAAAATAATATATAGAGAGAACTCTAGTCTTTTATCACTGGATATGTTTTCTTACAGTAAAATAATGATAAAATCTATCATATAAAATTTTAATAATAATTGCCAATGTAGAGGCCATCTCTTGTTTGTTTAATGACAATGAAATTTAAACTTTACCAGAAAAGTAGCCTTCCTATAAATGCTGATAAGACCATTTTAATAACATAAGAAGTTATTGAAAAAATCCCACTCATACATTTACTTAGAGAACTAACTCTTGTAGTCATTAATCAAGAAATCACTTTTGCTATCTATGTCAAAGTTTACTCATTTCTAGGATTTGATATTGCACTTTTAATTAAACGTCGATATTAGACCGCTTAGCTAGACAATAGATAAGACGCAGTTACGTAGGATGAGTCATACGCTTGGAATGTCAGTCCCACTGATAACTTGCCCGATTGCTTCAATACTATTCAAACGTTTTTGCTAAACGACACCAGTGCACTAGCTCCAATGTAAACTTTGCTTGAAGAGCACAAGGTCGATTTCACAGTGGCAGGTGTAAACGCGACGCGTTTGCAGGTGTTTTTTTTAATCATCTCGCGCGATTGCATAGTATGGTGTGATTTGACGTATCGTATGTTAAGAATGTTAGCGCTAAGATATGTCGTATGAATTTTATCGTAGTAATTAATATTGTCTACATTTGCTTACATTTCACAGTTTCGGTTATTGTTTTAATTATTATTATCACTAGGTTTGTTCGTAATGTTATTGCGTATTGAAACATGTTTTAGACTACTGTTGTTTATTTTTTATTAATATTGTATGTCCTTCATTAATTCACGAATAGTTGGACCAACCTTACTTTATACTATAGCCAGATATGTATGATTACTGCTTACTAAATGAATTTGATGTGAATTTTGCGGGTGGACATAGAACTTGGTTCAGAACAGAATACAGCGTTTTTATTCAAACAGGATGTCGGTGGACAACCATCAATTAACTAAAACTAGTACTGCGAAGTCACATGCAAACCGTACATTGTCTTTGTATTTTTTAATAACTTTTTTTTGGAAGCTGATTAAAAATTGTATTTCACAAGGCAACGGGAGATTACACATTGATTAGTGGTGTTGAAATAAAACTCACGAAAGTGTGGTTTAATAAGAAACACAAATAAATAAATCTCCGGTATTTATTTATTTCTTTGCAGGATTTCCACACTATTCTAGAAATACGTCAAACAATCATCATTACGTGACAACAAATGTAGCTTAGAATATTTTGTACCAGTGATTCTCAACCTTTTTTGGTCCACCTTTTTAGGTGTAGCTTGAGAATAAATGTCTAGCTATCTCTTAAAAATTTATAATCTTCTCAAATAACAATACCATCTGAAAGAAAGTTAGAGCCCATCTTAAACCACTACCTTGAATGAACGCGAAAGGTTCAGCACACCGTAAATTGCTTTAGCGCCTTCTTTGGGAACCACTTCTTCGTACCAAAGTCAATTTGCGAGCAAATGCGGAAACGTATCCTCGACGTAATTAATCAAATCTTTATCGATTTCTTGCTTACATTAAAAAAAAAGTATAAACATTATTAGTATTACATTGATATATCCTACTATTAGTATACATACGATAGATTGCGTGCATGTATGAATGGACGTTCGTTTTTTGTTTCTTCTACACGTAATGTACAACGAACAATTATTGTAGCTCATACAACAAAATAACTTATAGACAATATATCACTTTGCACACCGCATATGGCTTTATGCGCACTATAGGTTTTTTTACAGATATGTATTAAAATTTTGTGCATTTTTGATACATAAAATAATTCAATGAAGTATGGTGGCAAGGCGCGGCGCGGTGCCTGTTCGGCGCATACGCTCGCCGATCCCTCACCTCTGGCCGTACAGTGTCTGCTTACATGAACATATATTGCACAATAGTTTATTTACCTTTAGATTATATTCACGCGGTACTAAATTAATATTTACTTTTAATTATATTTAAATTCTTCATATATGATCGCCACATACAACGTCTCGAGTATTGAAAATGACTCATCAGTGATCCTGTTTAAGAGATACTACGCATGATGATTTGCGAACGCAACGGAATAGTCGCAGGCGGTCCGCATGGACGTTCATAATTACGACACATTAGCCTTTTACCGCGGTTTCAACGAGCTCAAAATTTATCTGCTCGGAAAAATAGCAGCGTGATTCTAATTGCATTAGATTTGACTCACAGGTTTAATTTTTGTATAGAACAAACAGTCATGGGCGTATCTAGGGTAATTAAAGTTTCTTGTGACCAGTCTAGAATTTGAAATAATTAATCCAACATCCTGGGGTGGGCACGGCCCACCCGGCCCGCCGTTTATATACACCGATGGAAACAGTCTTTCTTATATACATAACTTTTTACGGGTACTTCCAGTATGCCCGTAAAAGTTGGGTAGATAGCTATATATGTCTTGGAAACCAACTCTAGTCAAAGAATTGTGAGCATAACCTTACTCTTCACTCACAGATCCTGGGCCACCTGATGCTAGTAGCGCGTTCGCTTGGCGCCGCGCGAGCCCCGGCTGGTTGGCGCCTGGTGGTGAACAATGGTCGCCATGGAGCACAGTCCGTGTACCATCTCCATTTGCATGTCCTCGGTGGTCGCCAGATGGGCTGGCCCCCTGGCTAATAAATAATCGTACGAATTCAGAAATGAGAGGGCAGCTGTCACATAGTTTTCACTTTCCCGCCAATTTTTGCCAGTGCCTTGTCTTATCTGTGATGGAACGACAAAGTAAATCGTGTTGCCAGTATGATAAATCTGCAACAGTAGTATGCATTTGTAGAAGTTAAAACGCACAAGACTATGATTAAAATATATCAATTTCGTATAGTGCTGGATTGTCGTATTTCAAATCGACTTTGAAACAGTCGATTTAAAAATGGAAATAAGTAACAGTGTGTTCAGAAAATGTCGATTACACGTATCAGTATTACCAGTATTTAAAAATTCTAGAACAGATGATCAAATTGAGTTGGTTTCAGATACCCAGTTAGCCTTCTCATTTCTATTACGGCCCTTTAAAACAATGGCGCAAAGCAATTTTATTTTATGTTATTTGATGTATTTTATTGTGTTTTTATTAACCTTTCGCTTCATTTAATCTTTGCTCCATTATATTGCAATGCTTCAAGCAATATTTTGTGGAGAACTTTGTATAACTATTTTTTTTTGCAGACAAACTTATCTATCTTGTCTATGACTGTATATAGACTCGGCGTAGGTTAAAAATGATTGCTCAAAAACCTCAAAGAAATAATTTGAAAATATAAATTGTGTCATAATCATGCCATTAATTAGTTTAGTTAGATGGTAGTGCAATAATTTGGCCAAAATAATATTAGCATAGTTGTTAAGGTCGTGTTCAAAACGTCTCAAATTTAAACTGTTTGGAATGCCACAGTTTGAAGGCTGTTCTACAACTTGATATACCTGTAATATTCTTAAAAAAATTGAAGAAAATCAATTGTATCGACAATAAAATATCTTACTGTCAAGACCATACTAAAAAGTAAAGGCCATTATGTATTTATATAAAAAAATGTTGTATTTTTAATCCAAAAAATTTGAATCTCACATATGAACACATATCTCTCAAATAGTCCTTAATGTATAAAATCAAATATCTAGTCACAAACAATTATGTCATCCGTTATAAATCGTAATTTAATCATTAAATGTTTTATCCGTTGTAAAGTTTCATCTGGAATTTTCTGTCCGTTTAGCATGGTGTTGATCGAAGAGAGAAAATGAAAGATCAGAGACATCTCTTTGATATTGTCAATCCTATCCAAAGTCTATTATTATTACATAAGGTCCACTTGTTGTGCTTCTCAAACTGTGGTATTAAAAATTATCTATGTTTTCTAGTTTTATAATTCTGCATGTATAAGTGGTTTAAGGACTACACAGTAAAAAGAAAAACCAATTTTATTTTTATATTTTGTAATTTAAAAAGTTTTTATGTATTAAGCATGCTTAGAGAAATTTACACAGGTTTCAATTATGAAATGTAATATTATATCAACTTTAAAAATAAAAAAACTGGGTTGCCAGTCAGATTTATATACATATTATCATGTAAAATTGTGATTAGTTAATGGTTTTATTTTTTACTGCGTTAGTAAAATTTATATAAATGAATTTGTTAGATTGGGTGCGGGGAGGATTCACGCCATCCTCTTGTTTTCTAAATAAACCTAGAGGAGAGGCTGTCAAATCCGCCATAGAAATTGTTAAGGATTTAATTGTTCATTAAATCCTCTAACCAAAGCAATAAATTTTTTGTTACTTGCAACATTGTGTTTAAATTTGTCCTTTCTAATCCTCAAAAGTCTGCAATTATGCACTATTTTACGTCACTAAATTTCAAACGTAGTTTATGTATTTGTCTGTTTCCAGGGTTGCCGGATTCCATAGGGGGGATTTTAGTTTTACTTTACATCGATTTTAATAAATCCTAGTTACTTCCCGTGCCATCTAGCCAGTTAACGAATCATGATATCTCTGTAAATATATAAATCCATGTCACAAATTTCGCCCGCCATGCATTTTTCACATGATAGAGCATAACATACTCCACGCAGCTTTTGCTACAGTTTTTAGGCTGCTCGCCCGGCATAAAAAAATACTGATGGTTTAAAGGGTTGCTAGAAGGCCATTTCTATCTTCCTGGTGTACTTTATTTTACGTTGGCATTTGTACACAAGTGCAACAAGAGTTGGATTTGTGAGTTATATTTTTGACAGAATTTATGTTTAAAATCACGATAAGGTTTTAGTCTTATAATATAAAATATATATACCGTGGTAGGTCAGTGTCCGGGCGCTCGCCTTTTATTCTGTTTACTTGAGACGAACCCAAGTTCGATCCCCGGTGCCGGCACCAATGAAATTGTTAATTTTCTAATTGTAATTTTAAGTGCTGATTTACCACGTGCTCGGCGGTGAAGGAAAACATCGTGAGGAAACCTGCATATATAAGTAATAATATTTCTGAGATATGTAAAGTCTGCCAATCCGCACTTGTCTAGAGGAGGCTTTTGCCCAGCAGTGGGACATTTAAAAATAGGCTGTTACTTTTTAAAATATATATTTATTCTTCAATCTGTTGTAACAAACATCAAAGAGAAACTTATCACTATGGTGAATTGAAATTAACCCTAAACTCGCCAGTAATTATTAAAAAAATTAATGTTTGAGTTACGTAAGATGAAAAAACTTTTTAAACTGAAACCTTACTTAGAGTTGGCATTATTACTATAGAGCCACAGGTGATTAAAAAATAATAATAGAGTCAAATGGTATACAATAATCGAGAATTAATCAAAAAATATTTTTATTAATTATATATTTTACTTATAAACAGCTTGGCCGGGTGTAAAAAAAATCGGAAATTAACAAATACATTACAAAATTATTGAAAAAATTTGAACAAACAAACTATTAGATGTACACTACCGGTGTTGGTAGCGCGCAAGGAGCGGGTGCGGCGCATGGGGCTGGTGGCGAGGTTGCCAAAAGCGGGGCAGCTGCTGCCAAAGCTGATGTTAGTACGGTCGGCAGGGCAGCCTCCAAAAGTGGTGGTAAAGTCGCAGCCAGCGATGCGGATAATGTGGAAGCCAATGTAGGTGCTAAGGCAGCTAAAGCTGGTGGGGCTGGGGCGGCTGCTACACACACAGGGGCTGGCGCAGGAGCTTGTAGAACAATGGGAGCAGGCGCTGGGGCAGCCAGGCAATAAGCTGTTGGCAAGCATTGAGCATGCGCTTGCTGTAATAAAGGAACGAGATTAATAAAACCTTTTTCTAAGCCATTTACCATTTTTTCTTTCCGTATTTTGGATGAGTATCATTGTCATTTGCCTGCTTTTCCTAGTGGTATGGATACGTGCTTTACAAAGTAGAGATTTTGCGTTCGAATCTGAAGAACAACGATTTGTGCGTTGTTGTTTCCTAATGGAATAAAAGAAATAAGAGCGGCCTAATCATTTTAAGAAGTACTTCAAAAATCTGCAACCTCATATGGTTTTTTGTACAATGTTAAGTATTTCAACACTTGGAAGTACGATGGAGGGAATATATGATATTTCGTCAAGTAGTTCATTCATACCTCCGTTTTGGTTCGGACTGGTATATTAAAATTCAAAATATCTTTATTCACATAGACGCTTACGCGTTCTTACAAAACGTCAAAATTTTACGGATATCAATGTTCGTGATGAAGCTACCGCCAGCTCGGAAGGCAGATTCTGCTGAGAAGAGCGGGCGAGAAACTCAGC
>JAOCPS010856298.1:0-18445 GCA_025505425.1 Graphium colonna
AGTTTCTTTTTTAATCAAAATAACTGAATAAATTGTTTCACCAACGTTTGCTTCTAAGGCGCTGGAATTTGGTATCTCTGTTTTCTGTAAGGATAATTACGTCTATTATACTATTATAATTTTTGAGAAGTATAGAACTAATTTCGATGAAGACAAGACAAGATCAAAGTCTCCTTTATGTGCATCCCTAGCACCTAAAATTCGAAAAGCTAATAATACTCGATGATTTTGGTTTAACTGATATTTCTAAGGATTAATATTAAACTACGTTGTAATTTTGCTGACCGTGGTTGAGCTTCAGGTTGATTTCGTTTACGTAATTACGTTGTATGAACAATATCGTTTGAACAAAAATAAAAAAAGTTAAACGCTTTAAAAGTGTACTTTAAGAAATAATTTTTACATTATTTTTAATTCAAAAACAAACTACAAAACCAATTTTCTAAAAATAGTTCGGGACTAATTAAAAAAGTATATCCTTTCAAATAATAAAAAAAGAATTTTCCAAATCTAAAAAAATCTAGCAACAAACTGAGAATATCCTACATTTTCGACGTCGGTTAATAAAACTGAAGTGTTCGCGCCGGCAACTCGCCATTTTCTTTTGCCGAAGCAAAATATCACGACGCAGAATAAATTTACGCTTAATTTGAAGTTTTTTTTTTGCCTCATCTCAATTTGCTTATCGCATCGAGCAATTATTTATCAAAAATAACAATGGCGCGCGGTGTGCATCCTCGTTTCGGTCTGTGCGTCTTACGACCGAAAAAACCCTGTGTGCTGAAGGCGCTTTATTTTTTTTTCATCGGCCAACTTGGCGCGGTTCAATTTATGCGCAAATTTGCACTTGCGCTATAGTTTGCTTTAAATGGTCAAAATGTTAATAATAATAAATATAGAGATATTTTGACCAATAAAAGCATATACTCCTAACCCAGAGTGGGCGCTAGCGCTTCCTTGGGGACGCTAAACCTCTCGCGTTCATTCAAGATAGTGGTATAAATTGGGCTCTTTCAGATGGTATTGTTATTTTAGGTTATAATTTTGTAGGAAGTTTGGGAACCACTGCTCTATAATGATTTTCAAGATGACAATGTAACGAGGTGTTACTTAATTATTATGAAGTCCTTTGTTCTATTCTAGTGTTTATTTATTTATATAACCTTTGTTGCAGACCTTAAAATTAGGACACGAGAACATTCTCTACCAATAAACCTATGTTGTGGTAGGATTTAAAAATAATAAATAAATAATAAAACTTTATTTTACCGTAACCCTATTTACATTTTCGGATATATCTGACCCCCACACTAGGCTATGCCTGTCCTATGGGGGATTTATTTTGTAGGTGCATGTTCTGATATTTATATTCAATAGCCATCTGTTATTTTGATTTAAAAAACAAACTTCTGAACCGATTTTTTTGAAAATTCTATGGGACCATTTCGGAAGTGTACTCTTTTAGGTAAGATAAGATTTTTTATAATCAGTTCATAAATGGCGGACACACGCGAATAAACATAAAAAATAGACACATCTGAATCGAAAACATCCTTCTTTTTTTACGTCGGCTAAAATGCGAAGATGTCTATTTAGCGCAAGAATTATCACGTGAATCCGAAAAACTGTACATTGTCTATGCGTGGCCGCTACCAACACCCACGGAATGAAGATGTCACGGATTTTCGTCGTGGACGATACGCCCTTTTCCAACGTCTATTATTAGTGTCGGATGACAACAGACGCGTTCACCAGGTTAGATACTTTTAAGCCAGAGATTGGCAGAAGACTGCACTGGACATCGAATCACCTCTGCAATACCTGATCTGCGTTGCTAACCGCAAAACAGTAGACGATTTATGGTCTACATTCACGACACGAACAGATAGGCTCAAATAGGATGCTACTATAATAAAACCACCCGTATTTTGCTGAATGGTTTCGTTGGCGAATATAGACTTTAGAAGCTAAATCATCTTTCTTAAAAATTACTAGACAAACATTTGTAACTAAAAGATTTGAGGCGCGTCTATCTGTCGCATGTAGGGTTGCCGTCATTTTTGTATACAATTAAAGTACATAACATTATGTATATAACATTGAAAAAAATATGTATATATTTATTTTAGTTTATCATTTTGCTTAAAATACATTGCTTATTACCTTTAAAAATAATTATCAGGAAATTTGTCGTTCTTTTTTACTTAGATTAATTCCAGAAAAAATAATCATAGGAAATAAAAGATTTTCGCGTACTTTACCGCCCGCAAAGCAATAGAGTACAATTACCATAAATAACGTACAATATTTTACAATGAGGTACGGTTGGCAACCCTAGTCGCATGGCGCAATTTTCTTTGGTCAAAACGACTGAGAAGCGATTAAATACTATACGCTGTGCGAAATGGCTGAACGCAGCGGTACAGCGCTTCAAGCGACGATGCAGAGCTGAACGCCACGTTGGCACACGCAAGGAAACCAATGACGAAACGCACTTGTCCTCATTCCGCCGATTCGGTGCAAACGCTGAATAGACGCCGACTTTCAAAGCCTGAACCGAGGTGAACGCATACCAATAGAAAACATCGTTTCTGAATGAAATAAAGCCGGAGCAAGCTGAATAAACATGGACCGTCCCTACTTTAACCCACAAGCTTAACAAAACATCGATAAACACATGTACTACATCTTCACAATATATAACTTCTGCGCGTATATGACACTAAACTGCTTGGCGGACGGACTGATTTTGACGAATTTTTTTTGTGTGTTCGAGTGCTTGCCTAGATGGCAATAGGTGGCCCTACAAATCAGTATCAGTTAGGGCAAAGGCCTCTAGACCGAGAGAATAGGGCATAGTCGACCACGCGACCCAAGTGCAGATTGGCGAACTTTACATATTCCAGAATTTTTTTTCCTCAGATATAATTTTCACGACTTTCCTCCACAGACGATCACATGGTAAATCAGCACTTAAAATTTAAACTTAGAAATTGATAATTTCATTCGTGCCTGCTCCGGGGTCAAACTCAACTTCGTCGCGAGTACACTGAATTAGAGGCGAGCGCCCGGCCAATGAGCTACCACGGCTGTCGCGCTACCAACGAATTGGATATTATTTTATATTAGTATTCCCATCCTGCGGATAGGCAGGAAAACATCTGTCGAGTGCGCTAGTATTCTTTTTTAGTTCAAGACATAATTCGCCACATATAAAGCGCGCGCTGCCGCAGTGAAAGCCCCCCCACGCCGGATTCGGCGCCTACCCTTGACCGCTTGTCGTCCGCTCACTAAAACAAAAGATAAGCGAAGGATAAAAAATCAGGCCATGCCTAGTCGGAGCGACCGAGCGCGGATTGGCCTCACTTACGTAACGCTCTCGCTAATTTGCCTTACGGAGTGGAAGAGAGGTGAAACGTCGCCTGTACTACTTCGCATTACAGCAAAATATATTTTTATTCAATCTGGAAGTGATATCATTTGCTTATTGATCGTCATAAAAACTACCACCGGATCGGAAAGAAAGTTACTGACCTGAGAAAAACCGGCTTAAGAAACTCAGCAAACCAATACTTTTTAATCAGTGTGTATGTCAATAATCCATTCGCCCCTGTAGCCTAATGGTATGGGTTTGTAAACCGGAGGTTATGGGTTCGAAACCCGCCGGGAGGACAACGGCTTTGTGTTGTTGTTTCTTGGTTGGATTAGGGCAATGCGGGATCACCCGATTGCCTGAAAAGAAAATAGATCCATGTGGATCCATCGGATGGGCATGTAAAAAGTCGGTCCTGTGCCTGATCTCTCTTAAGTCGTGTCGGATATCCGTCCTATCGTGCTATGAGAGTAAAGGAACAGAGAGTACACCTGTGTTTGCGCGTACACTTGAGCACTATAATATCTCCTGCGCAGTTGACTAATCTCCGATTAGATTCGCCGCCGTGGGCGTAATTCTGTCAGGACTTTAATCCGTGCAAAAAAAACGGCTATATGCTAGCAGTTTAATCCTTAATGCCGAATATCCGGTGGTCATGGCTTGGAAGAATGGAAGTAATCTGAAAGTGTGTATGTAGTTTTTCTAAGGAACTTATAAGAATATATGATGACTAGCTCTTGCGGTTTTACCGGCGTAAAATTTTCCCGTTTTTTTTTCTTATTTGTCATAGCACGATCTTATACAGCCTAAAGCCTTTCTCGGAATAAGTGGACTATACAACACTAAAAGATTTTTTTTTAATCCGGACCAGTAGTTTCCAACCAAACAAACTTCAGCTTTATAATATTTGAATTGATTTAGCAGCACTTGTAATTGAATTTATAAAACATTTCGCCAAATTTCAGATGAAGTAACGACCGTCAAAACGTATGTTTATTTTAATTATAAATCAAAGTTACTTGTGCTTTCATGTCACAACCTACTGTCTAATCATACAGTAATATATCGCTTAATGCTTTATCGATTGTTAAAACGTACAAATCGGTGGTTTATATATAGATTTTATAATTATTTTCTACAGAAAACAGCGAAACCAACTTCAAACGCCTTTTAATCGGACGTTTGAGAATCAAAATTTTATTTTGATTTAAAAAAGAAAGTGTAACTATACCCATGCAAATAAAAAAAAAATAAAATCTTTTTATGATTTGCAGAAAAGTCCGATAACACACATTCAATAAAAAAGATTGACAACCGAAAGGAGGTTCTTACTCCTTTTTCGAAGTCGATTGAAAACGAATCTCGGAGGCGTTGCGCAAAACGCGTGCATCGGACGGCGGGGCCTCGGTACATATCCGAAATCGGGGCATTTACGCGGAGGCTGATTTATGAAAGTGGCCGCGACGGGCAACGTGGCCGATCGCGTTCCACGTGGCTCGATTATAATGATAATGTCCTCCTCACTGTTTCCGTCTACGGCGGCTGATCTGCTAGGAGATCGACTGCGCGGGAGATAATATAGTGCTTAACTATTTTTAACAGAAACAGCGAAACCGACTTCAAATGCCTTTGACAATAAAGGCAAACATACTAAGCAACTAACAAGAGTGGCGCAGCGAGCCAAAGTGAGGCCAAGGCTGCCTCCTACAATAAAAGTCTTCCCTTTACTGGATACTGGGCCATCTTCATGCGGTCCTAGGGTTGGAGTTCACTTAGGTCTGTCTCCACAGCAAATATACATATAAGAAAAAATATACAGTCGAATTCAGGACCTGCTCCTTTTTTACACATTGTGTTCTGTTCCATTATACAAAGCACGCCGAGACGGATATCCGACAAGAACGGAGTGATCAGGCACAGTACCAACTTTTGACATTGCTTTCACGCATGGATCATTCTAATTTACATAAATCGAGCGATTAGCTTGTATTGTTTTCTATAACTCTGAAAATAAGAACACAAGGCCACCATTCGTAAACAAAATCTAACTCACGACCTAGGATTCGAAAAGTAATGTTTTGTGCCACTTGACCACGAAGGAATACTCATTGGGAGGATATATATCAAGTAATCATTTCGTAACATGTTCGTATTAAAATCTTCATTTATAAATCGGAATTAACAAAGCTGTTTATAAAATGGATACACTCGATTTTACAGTTGCTTTATGAAGAGCATTAATCTTGGACTCTTATAACACAAGTAATGCTTGCTATAAGCGAATGTTAGTTTGTTTGTAACGTTTTCACGAGTCAACTTATCAATGGATGGTAGCAGGTGGATAAAGAGATAACTTATTACAAATTTTGATTAGATGAATGTGAGACGTAGGATTCATCTAGAAAAAGAAACTGTTCTCGGAGGATTAAAAATAGCTTTTATACAGTCGCCCAGTACCAAATAGTCAAAGGACAAGACCTTGGTACACTACTAGAAAGTCCATTATCTCAAATAACATCAAGGACACCATAAACTGATAAAATATTCATCTAATTCGTCTCTGGATATTTATCTAGTTTATAAAAATATACATAAATATAAACAACAAGAGCGAAGCTGCGACAAAACCTTAATATTCTATATTATTTAAGTTTAATCGATTTTTACTCCGTCTACAGCTGAGTGTATATAGTGCTCGATGATGCTTGGAATGTGAAGAATAAAAAGCGACAAGACAAGATAGAAAGGATCCTCGAAGAAAACCTTAATGCCCCAAACGAGATTATTTTCAAAGAAAATTACAAAAACCGACTTCTAACCTAACATAAAAAACACAGTACATAAAAAATAGAAACATCCGAATTAAGAACCTTCTCCTTTTTGATGTCGATTAAAACAACCATAGAAATCTCCACTAAGACGAGAGAAGTCGGGGGCTCGAAGGGTCCTCGCTCCAGCAACGTGGGCAACGAAAATCGAAAGTAGCCGCGTGTCAGCGGACGGGTGACCTTTAGGCGTAGCCCTGAGCCCCGCTGTTTGTGCAGAGACCATAATCTATGCCGAGCGGCGACTGCGCCGTTTGGTCATGTCTTTTGGCAATCTCGTTTAAGGCGGTGTTCATTTGGTCACGAGTAACCGCTTTTTAAATTGTCCCACAGCTGAGCAAAGGCCTCGTCTAGACTGAGGAGGCCTTTACAGCAGTGGGACCTCCCTACTGTGGACTTCACCTATTCCTGAAATATAATTTCTTAGTTATAATATTCCTGTTATTTTTTTCTTGTACTAATAACTAAATTGCCTCTAAATTATATATTTTTTTATAATAATAGTTTATTCTTGCTCAAGTGTTGTATAATATGATTATATTAAGCTTATTTTCACTAAGAAAATGTTTAGATGCAAAATATTTCAAATTATGACTAACCTACATTTCAGAACGTGTGTCTGGGGAATAACCATCTTGTTTGATATGCTAATATATACTATTTTCAAAGCAAAAATCTAACTAAAGTAAAGTATTTGAAAAGGTTCCACTGCTGGGCAAAGGCCTTCTCTAGACAGAGGTTATAAGTCGTAGATCCCCATGCGACCCTAGTTTGGTGGGCTTAACATATCTTAGAAGTACTATTACGCTGGTTTCCTCATGATGTCTTCCTTCCTATCCATCTATATGACTAGACTTTTAAATGTTAATAACACTTAAAAAGACGAAACTGAGCTACCACGACTCATAGCTAACGTTCAAAACTAATTGCCAAAATGCTAAGAAGGATAAAGATGTGCGGAACCATAATGGTCGATTAAGCTAAACAAATAGTACAACTACCCATGGTGTCTCTCTGCCAAGTTTTAACCATCCATGAATTCATCCTTTATAATCTTTTCCATTCCTATTATGAGATGGATTGTTTTCAAAACTAACAGTAAAATAACCAAAATCATACAAACATGCATTGTTATGTCAAAAAAAGATTGATACGTTGGGTAAAAACGATGCTTTCAATAATGTAAAAAAAATATTGACGCGAAAGCGATGTTTTCGACCTTTGTCAATATATTTACTACCTGCGGCTGGCTGCCCGCGGCCTCGCAACCAAGTTCAAAAACCTAAAATCACGTGAAGTGCACGTTAAAGAAGCAAATCTCGTATATGATTAAATTATGGCATTGCTGACTGAAGTCTACAAAGATTATGACGACAATCTAATATTTATACTCGTAGAAACCCTCGCATTGGGTATAGGAATAAAATTGAAACAAAAAACAACAACGTCGTTTTTCTCAAGAAAAAATTACAGTTTTTTGTATTCATATTTTTAAACATATAACTAATATAATTTACGCATAGTACCATAGGTTAACATGGAACCCACGACCCGTGCCTACGCGAGTCTTATCATGCTGTATATGCTAATAAAGTTTCATAAAATATCTTTAAGAACTTTGTGGCGTTTTGAAGCTTGTAGTTGTCAGTTGATATTATTTATGACAATCAATAAGTGTTATAATTTCCAGATTTATCTATTTTTATGGAAAGGAAGACAAACAAGCACACGTTTCACTTGATGGTAAGTGATCCCGTCGCCAACATCCGGAGAGTTGCGAGTGCGTTGTCAATCTGGGAAATTGATAGAATAGGTTAATTGCATATGATGGGGTCGGGATTAAGGATTTGGAGGGGAAAGGGGTGCGAAAACAAAAGGGTAGACATGGCCATCCGGCATCTCCAAAAGTCATGCATACTCTATTGTGTGTACTGTAAGGCAAGTGCGGGCGTAGAAGTGCAGTAAAAGCTGTGAAAGGATGTCATGCTCTACAACCTAAAATATATAAATAAAGATATTTTGATTTTGAATCTCGATTCATACGTCCTTGGAGACTTTCGCGTTCACCTTGCGAGCAGAATCGTCTATGATTCAGAACGAAAGGAACAAAAGGCCCCGTTGATAGGTTAAATTTTTTCGCCATCACCCACGCTGCGCACGATCACGCATTGTCTGCCTATCTCGCAGGTGATCTGTGTTCGGTTATGCACCATTGACGTGGACGTGCGATGCATTCTTTGCCTACGATGTGAGCGGTTCCAAAGGACATACCTAGAACGATGAATAGTAATAGCACCAATATAAAATCGAAGTCGAATATTACATATATATTATTTTCCACAGAAGAAAGAGAAAGGATTATGCTCAAAAGTGCTACGAAAAATTCTCATGCATCAATATCAAAATTATATAGTAATTATTTACATATTTTTTAAACTTTATGCTCCATAGATTTGATTTTTCAACAGGGAATTTCATTTAGAGCATAGAAGTATGAACTTTGCTTTACATTTATGACATTTACACAATCTGTCATAGAGATGTAAGATGCAATAGAAACCATTTTCTATAAATCGATTTGTCGATTTTATCAAATATCTCCGAAAGCCAGGTTTGCTTTACGAAGAGAACTTCTGTAGGATTGTTAGTTTCAAGAAGAAACTGTTAAACCACCATCAAAACTGTAACTATACCCGTTCATATAAAAAAAGAATATTGTAGATCCGTTCATAAGTTCATAAGTTCTAGAGAAGTCCTCTTACTAACACACATACAAAAACATACAGTCGAATTAAGACCTCCTACTGTTTTGGAATCGTGTTTAAAACCGCATCATATGGTATTCAGCTCGAATTAAATGTCTTAAATTATTGACAAAAATTAATATATTAATAATTTCAAATGAAACATGGTTCCAGTGATAAATTCCGTTAAAGGAAAACTCATTAGTTTCATTACAAGCATATCATAAAACATATATTCAGAAAAACTATAGATTGGTTTCCAGGAACATTACGAATTCATTGAGAATTCTGATATATGTCGATATTAAAGGTTATGTAGAGGAGGCACGTAATATTAAAAAATACACAAAAATTACTCTCGAATGTAGACAAGCCTGACTAAATTTAAATATTTTTTAGATTCTCGGATATTTTCAATTATTAAAAAAAATTAAATTAAACTGTCAACAGTACAACACAACAACAATTTGACAAATAATCACAAAAACCGATTCCTTCATTAAATAATTCTTATTTTAAAAACAAACCACTGAACCGATTATGTTTAAAAATATTATGGCACGAATCGATTCGAAAGTATTGTATATATATATTCGGATAAAAAAAGAAGTTTTCTAATCGGCTCATAAAAGGTATTCGAATTGAGGATCTTTTTCGAAATCGGTCAAAAACTAATCCGTTTCTTTTGATAATAGTCAACTGGATTGGTCTTATATACGTCATAATATCGTGCCATTCATCACACGGACCGCCGTCGTCACAGTAACCACGTGCAAGATAAGAGCAATAAAAAGCTCTCGGAAACACCTCGCGGCCCATCGCGGAATGCCATCGCGGATTGCATGTCCGCAAGACCAAAATAAAAGAACAAAACATATGTACGTACGTATCCGTCTCGTACAAAAACAAGGGAAAACTTGCCGCGCAACTTCGCGAACTTTTCACTCGTGATTGCGAAGTTGGCGAAGGATTTTCAAACTTGTACAAATTATGAGAAGAGCGAACTTTTGTTAGGTAACGTCGCTGTTTCTATATCGCATTTACTGGGTCAATGTCCCGCCGCACCGGCGGTTTATTGCCCACGTCATAATTTAGATACGATTCTTTTTATTGACTAGAGTTTACTCGACGTTCATGGATAAATAAATAACCTTCATGGATATCCAGAACATTTCGTTATTAGACATTTACTATTGAATAGATAGAGATTAGGTAGGGAAATAGGTAAGGGGGTAGTGCCTCTCCAATCGACGGCCGATAAGTGTAGAAACAACGCTATGTGAGATGTTATATTTTACCACAAAAATGACTGAAGGTAGATAAAATAAACCAACTTTATGATGCTTGGCGGAATGAGAGTTGATATTTGTGTTTGGTTGTGACGGATTGTTGCTGCGATTAGCCAGACTTATACAGCCCACTAAAAACATTTAAGCATTAATAAATCTTCATTTAACTTGCGAGGTGACACTGTCCCATCCTCTTTGCCTAATCCCATTAGTAATCCAATATTTTAAACCTTTATTCCTTCAAAGGATAACAGCCTGTCTACAAACATTGAGATGGGTTTTCTGAGACGGGATTTATCACTTAAGATAGATCACACTAGAATTTTACATCATGAAGAAAGAGCCACTAGTTTTTTTAACGACCGGTCAGCGTTCATTACGAGATCGCTAAGGTCACTCGACTCACGCAACCGAAGGCTTTGAATTCGCAAGCGCTGCATTTGCGCAACGACGACGCACCATCGAGCCAAACAAACCACAATAGTCCCTGCACAGTCCATATTTTGAATCAACCGCAATGAATGGGGCTGATCCTTAGGACAAGATGTGATCCCGCTGGCAGCCATCGAGTCTCCGCTTCATTAGAACGAAATAAGCTTGATTTTAACTCGTTTTTTTGTGCGACGAGTGCCATAGCAGAAACAAAGCGCTTGGTGAGCTTCTATTCTGCCCCGGAATTCAATAGGCCACGTGCGCATTGTACAACTGTCAACTACGAAAAAAAACATTGCACACGCAAAAGCGTCCTAACAGTCATTCACTCACATTTCCCGCAACTATAAAATGAACGAGATTTTGCGAACAAACTCTTTTATTTGAGCTCCCTAAGAATAGATTTTTCAAAAAATGCCTCCATCAAAATTCTTGCTTCACAAATACATACGTATCTCGAGAACTAATTGGATGTTGTTGTTTTTTTTTTGTTGTTATCGGTATCATTAAAATGATGATCTATTTTTCCGGCTACATTAAAACATTGGATCAATTTTTAAGAAAATTATGCGAATGGATAAAAAGAGATATGCATTGTTTAAAAATAGGTCAATATAGTAACAAAAAAAATGCCTAATTTTTGACTATTACTGTATACTAATAGAGAACTGCTACTAGTAATTATTTTGTAACAAAATTTTACATTATTCAAGGGAAATTTCAGAATTAAAAATTCCTATCCTATGAACGCTTTTACATTACTTCTTTTTTTACATTCCCAACAAACGTTAGGCATCAAACTAGTTTAAAAAATAGAATTCCAGAAGTTAATATGCATCTTTATGTTATTTTATCCCGTACGCATCGAATTTTTACATTGAAAACAGTATATGTTAGCATATCAAACAAGATGGTTGTTCCTTAGACACACGACGGACCGAAATGTAGCTTAGTCGAGTGTTGCTTAACATAAATATTTTGCATCTAAACATTGTCTTATGAAAACAGTTTTAATATAATCACAATATACAACACTTCAGAGGAATAATCAGAGATAAGCAAGTAAAATAACTAACTTTATAACTTTGAGTTAGTTTAAATGATAGATTTTCACCTCCTCTACAATACTCACCTACCTACTATCATGGTTAAGTTTTGCATGCTATTTTTCAGAGTTATGTAACAGTAATATGCAACCAGGAAAACAGTGCAGTTCCCAAAAAATAGAAAAACGAATAAGGTGCTCATTGAGAGTTCCTAGTCTGGACTATGACTGTGGTGGATACTAGCGATGGACCAGAAACAACATTAAGACAACGTCATCTATAATGACTCGCCAGACTCTCCTCCGGAGAGCTTGGTTGGGAAGTTTTGATGCATCCACTATACTCTGGACCTGATACCAAGCAAACCATCATCTTTTTTTTAATTTCAATATACTTTCGGTGATAACAAATAGGGATCAACAGAAGACTGACAAAATCGGTTACGAGTGTTTTTGGGCAAGATGGAAGGAGATTTCCATTAGAGAGGCATTCGTAATGCTAACTTTAAAATGGCAACAAATTTTAGAGTAGAACGGCGCATATTTGGCCCAAATCGAACATGTTGGACAAAGTCTTGAATTTCATGTAAAAATAATGAATTTCTTTTCCCCAACCTGTTACAAGCCGCGAGCGAAGCCGCGAACTATACTAGTAGAAATAAAAAATCAATAATCAAAAGACTTATATAAGACTAAAGATGGAAACAACTCAATCGAGCTCACAGGAAGCGACGCAAGAAACGAACGATGGCGCAAAGCAAACGTGGCAGGTTTTTTCCTCGATTTTATCGGCTCTGCGGCGGTCGTTGAAGGATATCGGAGAAGGTTACGTCGCACCGCGGCGAATCGCAGACCTCACGGCCGAACGGCTAACGACGCAGAATCCAAATGCAAAATCTTACAGTATACATCAGCGCCCATTGCTCGTCACCGATGGTGAACCGTAAGCACGGGTATGAACAGTTCTCTTGTTAATATCACTTTAAACTAGTATCAAACAGTTTAGACGACCACAGCAATAAGATAAAGAAACAACGGCAACAGTTTTGTAAATAACAGTTCTTGAGGGGCGTTAGTGAAGGTAAAAAATACATAACTGGTTACATATTTTTACTTTTAAACTACGCCCAGCTGCTTACGCTCGACACAACGTGCTACAAGCGGTATCACCGCTCTGTTATATGTACACTAAGTAGGTTTGACTGGCTTGATTGTTTCAACACGCTACAATTTGTAAAAATATCAACCGAGTCGTATAAATTCACCTCGTATTTGATAGGTTAATTCACGATAACATTTTAAAGGATTGAACATCACGCTAAAATATCTAGGAGTTTACCAATAACAACGAGTTATAAACAACTCCCGCACAATAACTACCGAACGGATTATGATAAAACTACATAGTAAAGAAGTTTATAAACGAGAATAAATATAGGCTTATTATTAAGAGTCCATGTATCTTTTCTCTTCAACTGAAACTGCAAATATAAATTTTTGAAGCTTCTAGTAATAATGCGTTCGGAGCCTTAAATAGCATAGTTTAACGTACACTGTGTGAGACAAAGAAGAAACTGCGTATCGAACTGTACAAAACCAACTCTACTACCATTTATGACATAAAAACGAGCTCAAATGAAAAGTACGTAGTTGTTGTAGAAAAACAAAAAAACAGCGAATAACCAACTTCAAATAAAGCGAACGCTCGTAAACAATTTTTTCCGTTATTTTGATTAATGATTTTAAAACTATATGGAACCATCTTGTAAATATATCCTTTCAAATAAAAAATAATTTTGAAAATCTGTTCCTAACTTGCGGAGAAATTAGCAAATATACATACAAAAAAACAAAGTGGAACTGAAAGCCTCCTCCTTTTTTGGCGTCGGTTAAAAGTCTTGTTACGTCTTTTTATAAAGCAAGCGCAGATTAATTCGGGGCAATAACCTACACTTGGCGAGATTAAAAACATACGGAACTGAATTGGGGGACCGCTAAGGGCGGCGGAACCCTCCCTCGCACCCTCAGGGCTAAGAGGGCCGCGGTGGTTTCGACAATTGCTTCCCATTCGCTAGGGGACAAAAATTATAACCTACATAGTTTTCAGATACAATTGGTGATAAGATTAGATATTTTAACCGACTTAAAAAAAAGGAAAGGTTTCTAAATTCGAATCTTTTTATTTTTATTTTTTAGTATGTACGTACGTATCTCTTCCATTTACGAACCGATTTTGAAAATTCTTTTTTTACCTAATGGAGTACACTTTCGAAACGGTACCATAAAATACGTAGTCAAATAGTTAAGGCCCTTGCGTTACAAGTAGGAGGTATAACATTCGAATTTTTCAAAGTCTTTGTAATATTAGTTGATTCAGTAAAATATGGGGCTAATCATCCCATTGTCTGAAACTTTAAATGATACGGATAGGCATGTAAAATCCCATTCTGTACTTAATATTTAGTTAATCCTAATCTCTGGTTAGTCTGATACATATAGGTTGACTGGGGAGTCTCTTTTAATAATCGAGGACGTTATATGTGGGGATTCAATATGAAGAACAAAAGTAATATTACAAATAAATATTATTTAACCACTTAGTAAACCTAATCGAAAGTTAAATAATTAAGGAACGCGTGGATACCCTAGCGGACACGGCGCGGTCGGCCGCCATCGCCATTTGTTCAGCTGTGGTATTGTACCCACGCTTCATTTGTTTATTCGAAAATTTTGTGAAAAACTATGCTCCTAATTTTATTACATAAATATGATGACGATCGAGTACCGAGTGCTCTCCATTAATATCTTTAGTGACTCACCATTCACCAGTAGAATAAAGGAAGAATATTATTGCGCATTGCATACTTGTGCACTATAATATCTCCAGCGTAAATACTTGATCTATAATAGATGCCCGTTGTAATACAAATTCGACAAGGAGAACATTGTAATTCTTATTCAAATCGTCATGTGGCACTTTTGCTCTTCGACATCTGGATAAATACTTGATGGATGTCCTACTTCAAATTCGACTAAGTGCAATGTCTTGTTGGGACCCGCATTTTATGTTCTGGCAGTGGGTACAGTACGACAATCTTACGTAACGTGGAAATTTGAACTAGTTTTCCGTCCGTATAAACACATAGTCTTAAAATTATTTTAAACAACATTACTTTATAATATAAGTTATACAAAAATATGCAAGGTAAGACAACAGACACACACAACACCGCTGTTGAATTTTAAACTAATAAACACACTAGAACACTTAATATCTCTTTAGTGTTTTTATACTATCTCTTTTTGTCGCGAGTTAACAAAACAAACAGACCAAATTTAAACGGGCGCTCAGAAATTTTACTACTAAAAAGGTTCTTTAATCGATTCGACCTTGGAGATCTGGAAGGCTTTACTTTATTTCAAGTAAAGTAATACACGTCTATAAAGTACCTGCCGTGTACTTTAGGTATCTTTCACAAAACAGGCATAGTTTTTTGATGGCAACATATAAACGGGATAAGCAATCATTATACAGAATGATTGGTGAGTCACCTTCGATATTAAAGGAAAGCACTTGGTATTCGATAGCCATCACATTCATGTAAAAAAGTAGGGGCATAGTTTTAGCCATAGGCACAGTACAGCGCAATGTCTACGTAGCTGAGCACGACGCACGTCTTTGACCTCCCCCTTTACACCGCGTCCGCCAGGTGGACATAATTTGTGTAATATTTGAAACTTTAGATTATGTTAACTCAGTGGTAAATTAATATTAATATTTAATAATATTATTATTGAAGGTGACTCAATTGTCATCCAGTATATTCCTCGAATTGAAAACGTCGACCGAGAAGCGAACGGCAGTACCTCCTAGTACAGTGCAAAGTAGTGAGCCAGTAGCAACGTTGCGACCCTGTATTCAACTCATAAATGCGTAATTAGCATTTAAAAATGTATCTCTTAATTACGAACCGAAAATCCTCGAGGGCCGAGCGGCCAAACAAGTAATTACTACATTAGCGCGCAATGCAAAGGAGCGAGAAACGTTGCAAAAAACGGCTCCCCGTTTTTTCCCTTTCGCGAAAAAAAAGCGACCGTTACGCCAACAGGCGATTATAGTCTCGGGCGCATTGGAAATACGTGCTAGTGTCGGTTGGTGTTGGTTTCGTGCGGCGCAGAAGATCAAGTACAACGACCCAGTTCCGAGAGATAACAGACAGATATCGAGTCGCCGATATCCTCGCCGCATAAATCGTCCGCTCAGCACGCCGCGCGGCTCCGCTTGCACGAGATACTAGTGGCGACTTGGACCGTCCTAGAAATTCAATAAAATTACAACATTACGTGACGTATCGTAAAGGAACGTGCACGCAAAATGCCACAACAGACATGAAACTATGTGAATGGTCTTTAATCTATAAAAAAAATGTTGTTTGTCTTTATAAACTACTGCAGTTATAGTTTCGACAAACGGTAAACAAAATGTACACTTCTTTCTCAAAATACCATAACCATTTTCAACCCATTTCAAAAAAGGAGGTTCTCAATTCGACAGAATGTTTTTAGCGGATTTCTCCGGAAGTTATGAACAGATTTTAAAAATTATTTTTTTTATGTGAAAGGTTATTCTTACGACGTGTTTTCAGATAATTTTAATAGAAATAGGTAAAAGAGTTTTTTTTAAATAAAAATAACTGAAAATTTTGTTTCAAGAACGTTCACTTCTAAGGCGTCAAATTCGGTTTCGCTGTTTTGTTTGGAAATATTTTTTTTTAAATAAAGAATTTTATTTAATATTTTAATCATCTAATAAAAACGCCGTTCCGGGCTTTATGCAGTTTTCATTTTATTAAAATCGATTCAGTATTACGGGAGGTATGAAATTAAATATTATATAAAATTACCATTCGCAATTCTGCTGACATTCGTCATACTAGAGCTACACGAGAGATTACGAGATTTACTCACACCAAGTCGCAGTAGTATATTTTATAACTTTATTAATATTCCTTTTATAGTACAGCGATAGTCTGCGATTATTATTTACTTGCTGCGTGATGTTATATAGCTTAAAGCCTTCCTCCATAAATGATAGTCCAAGACCGAAAGAATTTGTCGATTCGGACCAGTGGTTCCTAAGATGAGTGCATTCAAACAAAAAAGCAAGCACTTCAGCTTTATAATATTAGTATAGATTATGCCACTTGCACTATTTATTCATTTAATATTTTGAATTTTTATTGATTTACCAAAATAAAACTATCGTATTTCCGCTTCCGCTTTATGCCATATTCAAAACTTAACGTTTTACAATGGTTGGCGGTGTTCGCAAACAAATCGCACAAACGGACAAGATTAGAACAAAACATTGAATTGTCCTCTGCCGACGCTTCTTCTGATACGATGGGTAAGTAATACCCAAAATTAGATTTTCTCTTATATCTTTAACGTGCAGATTTTATCTTCCTACTTTTTTATTGTCCTTGCTAAAATGGTAAATGAGCAGGACAGTGAGCTTATGTTACACTTTTAAGTTTTTTTTTATAAAATAATGAACCAAGCATCATTCATATTTTGCAGAAAATAAATAAATAGACATATATACAGACATGACAATATTGCAAAACGATTCCCGAAATACAGCAAAATAAAGAGCCAGAGAAATATTATCACATTATTATATAGAATAATTTATAAATTAGAAAACAAATTTATTTTTTTGTGCACATGTGTATTTGTTTCTAAATCCCGACGTTTTGTTTATAAAAGCAATTTATATTTGTTAATAATAAATTTACGCGGGCAAAGTTGAGAGGAGCAGATTATATTACAAGTAAATTTTCACAGAAAAGAGGCTTCAAATGCCTTCGTTTTTTTTAGTTAAAACGAGAAACATTTTTTTAGTTATTTTCATTTAAAAAGAAACCGTTAGACAAATTTTCAAAAAATATGAGATCATCTCCAGACTTGATGCCATTTAGGCATTCTCTACCAGCTAATCGTAGGCGAGGAAAGATATAGTAGTAGGTGCAATGTACTATAATACAACATATATATCCATATATAAATGATATATATATAAATCAACCGAATCATAATTAATAATAAAAGAAACATTATTAAATACACTTTTAATAAATTTCTATATAGGATATATAACTATACCTTTTTAATTTAAAAAATTTTTAGAAAATCGTTTCATAACTTGCAGAGAAATGAGCAAACAAACATACAAGAAAACATGCAGTCGAATTGAGAGCCTCCCCCTTTTCTAAGTCGGTTGAAAATATAGAAAGGAACGGTTAGAGTTGTTATATGAAAAAAGTTCCAAGGATGAATTCGTGCTAAGGAAGTCGAGTCAACATTTCATATTCCATTTAATTTCGTCATATTATATATTGTATCCATAATGAATGGGATCAATTGTTTGGAGCAGAATGGCAATCGATTTATCATGCTTCATGGTAATTTACGGTGGTGATTTATGTGCCAGAGTGGTCTTTTAATGGTTGTATGATAAGAGTCACGTGTGACGTCACGCCGTGACGGGGCCGACACAATGGGACGTGATTTTATCAATGGAGTTGTAAAATCTGTACTGTACACCGCGAAATGTTTACATTTTAAAATTTATAGTAGCGGACGACTGAAACACTGAAGATTTAAATAGTGTCGTGTTTAGAGTTTCAAAAATAATTAACCGACTACAATAAAGAAGGCGATTTCCAACTCAGATG
>JAOCPS010856512.1:0-18441 GCA_025505425.1 Graphium colonna
AGCTCTTCCACAAGTTTTTATTCCGTTGATACAGTCCTCCTCAATAAAATCTTCATAGATTTCATTCCATTCAAATTTTAATGCATTTTAAGTTTTAAAATAATCGTAGCCACGTTCTAGACTGTAGAGTTAGAAGAAAAATCGTTGCGCAAAAGAATGTTATATAACGCAATAACTGTATAAATGATATGAGAAAAAGCAAAACCTAATGTATCATAATGGATATACCTAAAGCTGTGTATTAAAATATTTCCGTGTGTACGTCATTGAATTTTGATTTTTGTTTTCTTATCAGAATATGGGTTAGTCTTAAAAACTTTTAATAAAAAATACTTTAATTGTTTTATAAATGTGAATAAATAAAAAAAAAAACAACAAGACAGTTCAATACTAGGGGAGCTGAAGTCGGTTTTTTAATATTTTGTAAGAAGTTGTTTACGAAATAAATTCACCATTATGCAAGTGTAGTATTGATCAAATATAATATTTGGTACATTTAAGTCCTCCTGAATAAATTTTGGTTCCGGCAGCAAGCTGCGCAGGAGATATTATAGTGCACAAGTGTACGCGCAGACAGAGATGCACTCACTGTTCCTTAAATCTCCAAGAACAAATGCACAGATATACGATAAGACCAGAGAGGGATCAGGCACAGAGCCGACCCTTTACATGCCCATCTGACGCATGGATCATCCTTCCTTTCAGGCAATCGGGTGACCAGCCCGCATTACCCTAATCGAACCAAGAAATAACAACACAAAGTTATTGTTCCACCTAGTGATTCGAACCCACGATTTACGTTCGGTTTACAAAGCAAGGGCCCATACCACTAGGCTAGAAGGTGGTAGATTTATACCAGATATAAACAACTAATAGGTAACCATGTCAAGCTTAAGGTTGCCTTGGTTATGGCGTCTAAGTACAACATTTTCCCACATTTTTAATTCACTTTAGCGCAAGCTTTTAGTTTATCCCTGAGAACACTCCTAATTTGTAAGGTGCAACGTCAAACAAATTGTAAAAATTTGAGTTATGTATTAACTAACTTGGATGGTTGGTGTATTATTTTATTCAGAAATACTATTAATATTAATATTTAGAAATAGGTTAGTAAAATTGTTTTAAGATGTGTCTAGGTTATGAGCACATGTATTTTGGTATATTGAATTCTTGTGCGTCCAGTACAGTAATGATACGTTTTTTTTCACCTTTTCCTTTTTGAAGTGAAAACTTTTTTTGGCGCACTGCATACAGATTTCTTGTAGGCTGTAAGCGAGGCTGAAATATTAAGCTCTGAGGTGAAAGGCTCGATCCGTTGAACTCGGGACCACCGGGAGTAAGGAGAAAGTTACAGTAAGCTGCTCTTTATTGCAATGTCGCAATGTTTGTTTAATTTATTTTATATGCAATAATAGTTATTTTTAAATATTGTCAATTATCCAATAGTTTTTGACAGTTATTAATTAATTCCGCGCCTTTTTCAAGTTTTTTTATAGAGAAAGAGAGAAACGGGCTCGATTGACGCCTAACCTGATGGTTGGATCACTACCGTCCATGGACTCCTGGAACATCAGAGAATTCACAAGAGCGTTGCCAGCCTTTGCGTTAGGAGTAAGCTCTTGGCTTGGCCAGTGGTGACAATTCAGTCCTTAGGGAAGTCGTACGTGGTGGGAAGTGTCGACGGAAACGTACAGTATTGGACAACCGTCAAGGTGGTTTCGATGGTATTGGGTGGTTTTTCACGTTATTCGATGAACAAACTCAGCAGTAGGTATTCATTCGAACAATTCTTCGGACCACCCCCCTCGGTGAATCCAGTAGAGGACGCAAAAACACGCGACGTCCCTTCGCAGAGCCAGTGTCAAGTCAACCGGAAAGAGTTTGGTCGTCAACGTCGTTTTCACTTCTGGGGTGTTACTGTTGTTTAAGTTTTTTACTGTTACTTATTTTTATATTTATAACTTTAGTCAGGATATTTTTTGTTATCGTCGTTTAATATAATAAATATTAATCTGTTACTGCAGGATAATATTTATTTGGAAATAAATACTATCTGGGAATTATACCCCTGCAGTGACACTAAAAGATTTTTTTCTTTCAAATGATGTATTTAAATCTCATCTGTCTACTGATTTCTACCTCCATCATGAACCGATTTCCAAAACTCTTTCTTTATTTGCAATGCTATATTTTCGAGGTACTTTCATAAAACGATGCAATACTTTATTTTTTAATCAATAACAGTTAAACTTAGTTTACTTTCAAGGCATTTGAAGTCAATATCGTAATTTTCTGTACAAATAATACTTGTTACTCGTTACGTTACTGATTTCAACTACGATAAAATTCATTGCTCGGCTTTTAAGGATCTGATGTCAAATGTTGGTACACTAAAAAAAAGAATATTTTAAATCGGACTGGGAGTTCCACAGATAAAGGTATACGAACTAAAGAACGAATTCTTCAATTTTAACACGTGAATTAACATTACAGAGTATAATTTTTTTCACCATTGTTTATAGATAAATTTTAAATTAGCACCGAGAAAAGGGATGATACGAGCGTTTTATTGTTTTGTTAGACGTTACGATATAACTGCTAAACGGTGCCTCTGACAGAACAATGACTCTTGAATTAATCATGCTTATCGTAACGTTGAAGAAAAAAACCAATTACTCAAGAGTGCAAGCCAGAAATTATTCATTACCCATACGTCCCAGCATACAATGACAAAGGGAATGTATGAAACCTTATTACCATCTCATTATCTCACCCTAAATGTAATAATTATTATTAAAATGTTAAATAACCTACTCTTTGTTATTTATGTGCATAGTTATCCATAATTTAAGGTCGATTTATTTTAATGAAATACTTTTAGATGAATTACATTTAAATGAAAATATTAAATTAATATACAAAAAGGGCAATGCCCAAAAGATTCAAACAATACAATAACTATTTTAATAATTTCTTACGACGTTATGCTTCATGGATTTAATTTTTCCTCTACCTACATGATGTTTACATAATCTGTCCTAGAGAGGAAGAATACAATAAAACATTTTATAAAATATCTCCTAAACCAGGGTATTTATTTACGAAAAGAACTTTTGTAGGAGTTACTTTAATTAGACTTACTATAGTAACTCCTACAAAAGTCTCGAAACCAAATGTTTGAACTTGATGCAACTTGTACACCACCATATAAAATTGGGCATTGTCCTTTAATCATTTTTCCTATATTCAAAGTAAAATTATGAGTTGTTTGGTTTTATTTAAATTATATAGCATTATAGGGTCTATTTTCTTATCAGAATCGTTTAAAGTATTGAATTAAAAAAAACTAACATATAAACGTATATAATAATACATAAAACATTTATTTTGGTACCTTCAACCTTCAAACAAGTGGAACGATATAATATATCTTGTGTATGTGTACCGTGTGATGTATTTCACCTTTTTCGTTCCGATAATGTACTTTTGACAGGTATCATAACTCGAAACGAACATTATGCCCAAGTTCTTCGCAAGTTTATGCAGATATATTTCATATCTCCATTATGGGGTAAAATATTTTTGTTTTTCAATTTAAGTTACTAAGCTCAAGTTGACGAAATGCTCATGTTAATTACTCATCATATAATGGTGATATAAATTTTTTATGGGCAATGCTTTAGTTACTTTTCGTTGCGTATCTGTTCTGCGCAACGCCTTCATTTATAGTCCTTTTTTATTAGCCGACTTCAAAAAAGGAGGAAGGTTTTCAGTTCGTATGTTTATGTTTTTTATATATGTTTTTTTATAATGTGTAATATAAATATCGGTAATTTGTTTTTAAAATCAAAATAACGGAGAAGATATGATTCGAAAGTATACTTTTAGGGTGTTTGAAGTCGGTTTTTGTAATTTTCTCTTTGAAAATAAACTTGTTTGATTAATATGTTATTTTTTTTTAGTCGACTTTAATGGAGGACTTCAATGTAAAAGAAGACCAATTAATTGTTCAACTGTACGATTATGTATTTTTTTTCGAATTTCGAATTTCAATTTCCTTTTCTAATTCAAATGGATATATTTACGGGGTAGTCCTATAAAAATTTGACAAAAATCTGTCTGATATTTTCTCGTTTTTTCATTTTAAATTTTAATTCTTTTATTTTAAATTGACATGCAGCAATTTTATAACTGTTTCTATGGATTTAATACAGTAGCAATTTCAAATATAAATCGCTGGGTATTTGCGAGGAGAAATGAGTGGATGTCGTCCGTCCTGGACGGAACATGCATCGTTATCCATATAGGGTCCACCTCTCAGTTCCCGTGTGGCAACTATCAAGAACGAACGCATTGCTATTCAAATGAAGTGGCATCGGCGTCGTTTTGAGATTCAGGATACCGACTTTGATGCCGGCTTTGAGATGAAGAAACAAAATGTGATGCAAGAAGATGAAAAGTTGAAACATTATTCTGTCGTGTATTAATATGTCATGATTATTAAACAGGGTAATATACTGCATTAGATCGATTAATGGCAAAAATTAATACATGAGTGAACTAACGAATGAGTTTAAATTTGTTATTCAATGTAGGTTAATTTTTTAACATTTTTTACCTCCTAAAACTCTCTGCAAAAAGCCAGCATCCAATTCAAAAATTTAGAATTGTTTCGAAAACAATAATATTTTTATTATTATCTAAATTATTTATGACATAACGTCATTATCGATTTAAAGTAAACGCTCCCAGAGGACTTAAAAGTGAAATAATTTATTTTGCAAGAAAAATATTATAGTACTCCTATTAACAAATGTTTTCATGATTACATTCAAGGTCATCTGATCGGTTTTAGATATCATTTAAATGTACATATAATTATCGTATGTAAAGCAAATACTTTTGATTTTCTGTAAATTTACACGTTTATTGGTGATTCACCTACCATATTAAAGCAGAGCACTCGGTACTGGATTGTGATCATATTTATGTAATAAAATTGAAGCCTCAGCCTCAGCGAGCTGTGATCAGTCGGTACGCGCGAGGCCGTCGACTCCCATCACCTTCCGTCACGCTCAGGCAATGTCACGTCCACTTAGATAAACATGAATTACGTAAGTAATTTTTTAACATCAGATTATGTTTACTCAGTGGTAAATCAACATTTATTTTGAATAATATTGGAACGAAGTTCCTTGTGGCACGTTGCGGAGGGGCACCCTAGCGAAAAGCGAAAGATTCATGGTATCTATAGTCTATGCATCATGTTTTTTTTTTAAGCGGGGAAAGTCTTTATCACTTCGCCGTCCATGCTGCGGGGACAGCAGGGAGGGCTTCGTGTGGGGATCTCAGCCAAATGCCAAACTACCCACTAAACACCGCGGTGTTCCTCCTTCGCCTGGCAGGGTCGTGGTTACTATGTTATTATATTGTATTGTTTATATATTTTAGTATTAATTTTATGTTAGTATTTTGTATGCTATTTATTTATTTCAATAATTTTTTTTCTATATTTTAATTCGATATATCTTAATGCCTTAAGGCATTAAGTCGGCCTTTTGTTACCTTAATTTTATGGTATTTCAATAAAGAATAAAAAAATCATGTATTGGGTATAAAGGCATAAAAATAAAATAAGCTTTGATAAAACATCTAGTATCTATGCATGGCTTTTGGGGATGCCGGATGGCCATGTCTACCCTTTTCTTATCCTATTCCTATCCTCTCCAAATCCGTAAACCCGACCCCATCCTATCCAATAAACCTATAATATCCGATCTCCCAGGTTGACAACGCACTCGCAACTCTCCGGATGTTGCTTTTGTCTATAGGCGACGGGATCGCTTACCATAAGGTGAACCGTTTTCTTTCCATAGAAAATATAAATTCTTTGTCTGAGGAAAGTCATGTTCTCATTTCGTTATCTGTCTGCAATCCAAAGTTGTAGCCATTTTACCTCGTCGTATAAATCATATTTATTTATAAAACTTACCATTAAATAAGGCCTTTCCAACTATATAACAATTAAAAACGTGCATTTATGTATTTCGATAATATTTTAAACACCGCCGAACAATCAATACTGTAACATTACTGGCCCTACTGTAGGGGTATAATTACCCTGCAGTAGGGGTATAATTTCACCCTATTTCCATGGCCTTCTATGTGGAGAACTGATCAGGCGTCGAACTTTTCCATATTGTACTTCTCTATAACCTTCTTCATCGACTTGGCGATCTGTTCTGGTTTGCTGTAGAAGAACTTGTGCTGGCTGCTGCCTTCCTCGTTGTATATGTCGTGGTCCACTAGACCTTTTGGCGACACGAATAGGATCCTGCGAAGGGCTTATAATTTAAAACTGAACATTTCACTATACAGTGGATATCACTTAACTTCAATAATTAATAACAGGATTAAAACTCCTGTTAACAACATAGTTTAATTTAGCGTGCTATCCATGGGCTTATACAGGGACCCGCCCACCTCAGAATGGTATAGTGCTACCCCAGGATGGTCTAGTGGCCACCCCAGGATGGTGTAGTGCCCACCACATGATGGTCTAGTATCCACCCTGAAAAATAACCCTAGATACGCCAAAGTATGCATGAATTTTGGGGATGCCGGATGGCCATGTCTACCTTTCTAATTTCCTACTCCTGTTCCCTCAAAATCCTTTATCCCGACCCATCATTTCCAATAAACCTCTTCTATCCAATTTCCCAGGTTGAGGACGCACTCGTGACTCTCTGGAAATTACGTGTGTCTATGAGCGACGAGGTCGCTTAACATCAGGTGAACTGACTACTAGTTTGTCTTCCTTTCCATAAAAAAATAAATATTCAGGAATGTACGAACAGGAGGCTTTGTCCTCTATTCTTAACTTTCATAATAAAAGTAATCAAAAACACGATCAAGGCTTCTATTAACAACATAATTTCACATTTTGGGACCTTAAGAACGCATTCACACAAACAATCACTGTCGAAACGTCTTTGCATACAGCAGCTACAGTATAATGTGAAAAGATCCTGCTATTCACGTTTGAGACTAATTTTTTTTTATTTAGATAAAAGCCAATATCTTATGCTGCCTTAGTAGATAGTACTTCTTGGTTTTCGTTTACTCTATTAGTGACAAACGTCAGCAAGTGACCTGATAGTTTTCACTGATATCAACCGTTCGCAGAACTACAAGATTTCAAGATCGCTAGTGCGTTGTCAACTTGGGAAGAAGTCGTTGGAGGGACATCCTTTCACAGCATTTGGACAAAGTAGACAAAAATCAAACTATGCATGATTTGTTGTCATTAACGGAAGGGAAAGGAGAAAAGAGAGGCGATTTAGAGATCGCCATATAGCAGCCCCACAAACCAGGGACACTTTAGTGTAGTACAATTTTTTGTGAGACAGGGATCTTACGAGTGTAGCAAGAGCTGATCAGCTTGGAAATATGAACATAATTATAACGGTTTACCTCGGTATATAAGTTCCATCGGGAGCGTAATTGTTCCCCGGCGGTTCCTCACCATCGATCAAATTCACCATGACAAAGTGTTTACTTAAATCCTGAATTTCCGTTGAACTCGCAAACTTGGGTTTTAAATTCTTGCACGCCTTGCACCAGGATTTGTGAATGATGACCATGACTGGCTTCTTGTGGGTGGAAGCTATCTTCATCCCGGATTCTAGCGATCCAGCCCAAACGTAGTCTTTCCCGAAACCATTATCCTTACCACTGGCGCAGTAGACCCTGTTACATACCAACTTAATGAATAATTTTGCGAAATTCCCTGTCGCCATACTGATTAAAATATAATTATGTTGGCAAAACGATCAGCGGTTTCGATTCAAGAAGCATTTTAAATGATTTATTAGGAATTTCATTTGGCCATTTTGTCAATACGGCTGTTCAAATTTTGACGTCGGGTTTTCAAATCGAAAAATGTTGCTATACTGAGTAACAACAATTTAGCAATCAATTGATTGAAAAGCTAAAAATACAACATTTAAGAGTTTAGCTTTTATAACATTATGTCTTTCTTATTCTTTTAATACTATACAAAAATCGTACGAATCAACTGTATAAACTTTTAATTTTGTATGTTGAAAATTACACGCGTTATATCAATTATACTGGTTGATATCAGCGCCATCTTGTTACGGTCACTCTAACTTAATCGACATAGCGTAGTCTAACGTAGTCAAGTTACAAAATGTTATGGTTTTAAAGCGACGCGAGGCGCTGTATCCACATCTAATATTATATGTTTTACCCTACTACCTTAAATGGTTTGCTGAATTTTAACTTTAAAAATGTTGTTAGATTCGTCTTGTGAGTTACGCTGGACATTATAAAAATCGAAATTATAAAAAATACCACGAAATTTTAGTTTTTTCCAAATATTACTTGTAAAATTAGACCTTTTTATTATGGACTAGCTGTTATCTGGAATTTTATCGAAGTAAGGTCTATGAAGACTACTTAATCCTTTCCACAGGTCCCTAAGTCATATCAGTTCGAAAATAAAAGTTCGGCGACAATTAATTTCAGAGGAATATTGTGCAAGATATTTTGATATCGGATAATTTATTAGGCATAGTAACATCGGTGTTCTGTCTCCTGGAGATACATCTATAGCAAAAATTTGCCACTGTTTTAAACGGATAAAAAACGTTCTTATTTAACCACCATTTAACATAAGTTCGTGAGGAAAAACAGCATATTTTGAAAACAGCATTTTTTAATTACATATTTTCGCCCACGCTAACAAGATTTGGTTTATCATTGCCTTTTATTACTAATTCTCAGTGCCGGATTAAACATGCCGGGGCCCCTAGGCAAAGCGATTTCGGAGTCCCTAGGCAAAGCGATTTCGGAGCCCCTACGCAAAGCGTTTTCGGGGTCCCTTTACTCTGTACAGTAGTTATCAATGAGGTTACAAATCGTGTTATATGGAGCGCGAATAAACCCATGAAATTCATCATGGCATACTGCTCGCACCAATTAGCTCCGTTTCACTCACGCACTTTAATTGTTCGACGTGAACAATTTACATGTGGATAAGTCGTCTACTAATCAATGAACTAATGAATACTTGACATGGAATTATTTTTTTTTCTCTGTCTTTAATTGATTTTTCTCTCACTGAGACATTTGTCTCGGTCCGTGGGCCCCTAAACCATACGGGTCCCCTAGGCAGTTACTTACTCCGGCACTGCTTATTTTGGAGTAATTATTAACTACGCCATCTATGTTCTATATACGTCGAATAAAACCACTCGATCGTTAGATTGAAGATTTATCACGTCATATTAAATAAAAAAACAAACACTTCAAAGCCATCGGAGTGTATCGACACGCGCCAATGCGTTCGCGCATGTTTTTCTCTCATTTACAAACACAAAACTATGTCGATATCTCGCTCCACGTAGCCTATTGGAAAAAGCAGATAAACTATGATAATTAGATGAGACGCGCACATCAAATTTATCTCCATTACAGCAGACACCATTCGGTAACAATATCTCTGGACGCACGCACGGATTCCGTTTTTGCTATATATAATAACAAAAGTGCTAAAGATTTAAATATTAACAATAATATTTATCTATTAGTAACCTTTGAAACACTCATTTAGAGTAGATTATTTTTATAAAAAAAATAAATCTTACTATAATCGTAAATTTAGCGTAATCTGTGCTGGTTTAATTTCGCGCGCTCCAAGTGACAGTTTCAAAAAAAAAAAGTGCATGTGCCAAGTGCAACGATGTATATGAGCCAGGGACGCAATCGTAACATATATGGCACTGTGAGGTCCATGGCGCAGTTGAGAGGATCCCACGCGGCGGCTGGTATCGAAGACTTCTTCACCCCACCGTATTTCTACCACATACCACCTCCGCCGCAGCCTCCCAACACCTTCCCTGGGCGCAAGAGGAGGAAGAGGGTATGACTTTTAATGCATGCACATTGATTATGAATAAACTATTTTCACTCTTTGTTAATTAAATTACTATATTGATACCTTAATTCGCAAACCAGCTAACTCCATTTGGCTAGTTTTGTTAGGGGAACCATAAAAAAATTATTTTTCAAAGTAAATACGAAAAAGAATGAAATTCACCGCATAGATAAACTAGATAGGTTTTCGAATAACTATTTATTCAAAGAATTGTGATAAAATTAGATTTTGAACTGTTGCGAATCTTGTCTTTGCGATTTTTGAGACCTTTTTTGTCAAAAGTGGAGTTAGCTACTTTAGGAATTAAGGTATCGATATTTGATTAATACGAGCTGTTGTCTATAGTTTCTCCCTCGAGATATTTATTGTTTTTGTATTTTAATTTTTTACACTAAAACTCAAGACATATGAGCAGACAGTTCACCTGCCTTCGCCCATAGACACATACAACATCCGAAGAGTCGTGAGTGCGTTGTCAAAATTGAAAAATCGATAAAATAGGTTTAATGGATAGGATGGGATCGAGATTAACGATGTGGAAGGAAAAGTGGGAAAAGAAAAGGGTAAGAATTGCCATCCGACAACCCCAAAAGTCATGCATACTTTATTTTATGCCGATTTTGTAAAGGGTGGTCTTACGTCTCCGTTTGAGCATGGCCGTAAATGTGCAGTACATGCTATGAAATACCTTAAACATTTTTAAAAATAAAAAAAAAATATGTTAATCTATTTTTAATTATTTACTATCTACCAGACCTGGTCCCCTCAAAATCGTTTGAGCCGTGTTGGAGGTGAGGCCCAAACATACAGACAGACAAAAAATTTAAAATTTGATTCCTTCTTAATTTAGTAAAAAGCTCATATTTTGATTTTACAAACACACTCCAGTTTTATTTACACGTGAAAAAATTTAAAAGGACAGATGATTCATTTAATGTTGAGGAATTTCCTCCTCCATTGATCCTGATCCAATAAGATCCGGACAGTTGCGTGTACATTGCCAGGAACGTATTTAGAAAAGGAAAGAAGAGAGTAGGATTGATCAATTGGCAACCGTTCATGGTCCTGCAGCAAAAACTGTACCTAAGATTATGCATTCTACCATCTAGACTTGTGGTTCCCAATCTCTTTTAGTGTACCGCCTTTTAAGAAAAAAAAGTCTAGCCCCCCCCCTAAAAATTTAATAACTTTCTAAAATAACAGTACCATCTCAAATAGCACTAGAGTGTCTTAAATGAACGCGAGAGTTCAGCGCCCCCCAGGGAGTCATTTTGGGAACCACTGATCTAGACAGCTGAAACAATCGAATAGATTTAGAAATATTGAAAAGCTATTTCCGTTACGCATGTTGACGATGATATGTTAATTTTAAGTATTTTTTTTAATAAATACAAATATATTTAAAACCAATTAGTATTTGATATCTACACTTTTACACTAATAATATAATAAGAAAAATGTGTGTGTTTGTACGTTGGTTACGCCATCACACAAACAGATGAAATATAAAAATAAAGATAGCTTGTTTGCCATATTAACAAATAAAATTTATTTTTAGCAAACCCAAAAAAAATTAGTGGTTGAAGCTGCAGAGAAAATAATTATATTCGTATAACATTTTCTATGTAGATTTCTGTAATTGTACTGTACTGACAGCGAGTACGCGTTAGCAATTTATCGACAGCTTTCTTTCATACAAGTTTTAAAGACCGCATTGCAGTTTCCAATTAATTTGCATCAGTTTTTATACCTAAAACTATAGCTTAAAAGGACACAATATTAAAAAGTCAATCTTAAAAATAATAGTTTCATTTTAATGACTATGAATTCGCTTATTTAAGTAACAAAAATAATTCGTGATCTCCTTTATATGTGCTGTACATATGGTCCACGCTCTTCTACGCTCCATGGTCTACATTACTGAAACAGTCACCTTCAATGTTCGAGGATGTTATGTGTGGGGATCATATATGAAGAATAAATATAATATTAAAAGCAAATATTAATTGACCACTGAGTAAACTTAATCGAAAGTTGAGTAATTAATTATTTAGCCAATGGCATCCTAGCGGAGACGGCGCTCGCGGCCACATTATCGGGTCATTGAACTGCGCCATCTGGCCATTTGTTTGTTGTACACCCAACAAGTTATAATTACCAAAAAAAACTGTGTACTGGTTATAAGGTATGAGTATAACAAATTTTAACAGCTTTTGTTGCACTTCTACGGCCGTGCTCGCCCGGGGATGTACCACCGCCCTTTATAAAGTCGGCATAAAATAAAGTATGCATGACTGTTGGGGATACCGATGACCATATCTACCCTTTTCTTTTCCTATCCTCTACAAATCTTTTATCCCAACCCCATCCTATCCAATAAACCTATTATATCCGATCTCCCAGGTTGACAACGCACTCGCAACTCTCCGGATGTCGCGTTTGTCTATGTGCGACGGGATCGCTTACCATCAGGTGAAAGGTCTGCTCGTTTGTCTTCCTTTCCATAAAAAAAAGCATGTCATTATACATTGTTGCAATTCTGTACGTAAATTTTTCGAAGTCTATAGACAACGTAGATTTTTGTTTCAATCACCACACACTGGGATAATATTTAGGGACAACATCGGAATATTTTGTGTTACCATTCTTCCGTATAAGTTATATATGTACGGGTAGAATGTATATAGTTATAGGTAGAAAATTTTCCTTGTATGAAGTATATAGCTTGCTTAAACAGTATCAGCCTACAAATTTGTAGTTATTGTATTTATATTTTGATGTTTTATATTATGTTATTTCGGTTATATTATGTATTAGCTCCTCCCGAATTTTCAACGTTTTAGCAACACTTTTCATTGCTACTCCGCTCCTATTGGTCATAGAGTGATGTAATATAGCCTCAATGAATGGGCTTTCCAACACAATAATAATTATTCAATTCGGACCAGTAGTTTCTGATATTAGCGCGTTCAAACAAACATACTCTTTAGCTTTGTAATGTTAGTATAGATTGAACAGTTTCAACGCGGTATTTTGTCGCTTACATCTTGGTTTTATATTGACCTAATGCATATTCCTTCAATAATATTCTAACTCCCACGAGATGAAATGGCGAAAGCTATGTTATGTGTGTATCTTTACAAGTAAACTTTACTTAGCGATGGTCAGTTTTCTTTTCTCATTAATCAAGAACTGTTTTAACACACGGAAGCCCATGATTAAGGTAAACATCGCAGAATTAAGTAATCACGGTCCATGAGATTGGTAGTCAACGGTCAGTGAACTTGAATGGCGTCAGACATATGGCTACAATAATTTATGTCTAGTAGATGTTTAATTGGACAGATTTTTTGATCGGCTTCAAAAGGTTTATACATCAGTTCTTTTTAGTTGCACACTTTATGTGAAAAAAACTAATTAATATAATAAATTATGTAAAAAACAAGCAAAAAAACAAATAATTATAATTCCATTTTATCGCACCTTCCAAATCAAAGATGCCGAAAGAAACTGATACGTTGAGTATTACAACGGTTAAAATTTAACATCAAAGTTTACATGAAGGAGAAATTAAGGAAATCTTACTTTTTTCGCCATATGATTTTTTTTTATTTAATACAATTACCACTAAAATATTTACAAAGCAAAAGAAGTACAATTATCAAATAATTTTACTCCGCCCTACGTGGTGCCAAAAACGCTGGCTGCATTCCTCGCTGAATGGTTATACTTAACCTTTGGGCGAGAAATGAACCAGCACTCTTGATGCTTGTTTTTTTTTATTGTAGCTAACAATACTAACTATGACGTAGCAACTAACATTCATTTATTATTTTCTTTCATGAACTGAATTATTTCTATACCGTCACGTCAGTATCTGAAAAATTTCGCTTTAGTTGGCTCTGCTTGTCTCTCCGAGCACGTAAGCCCGCTGGACGGATCCCTTGTCACGCTGTTCCTGACAATGGAACCCAAGCGCCTTTTTGCGGTAATGGATGCAAAGTACCTGATGGTCTGTATGAGGATTATCCGTTCACGTATTTACATGGTTATGATTTAGGACTGAGATTGTGTTTGAATGTATGGACCACCTCGCAACTATATCATTTCAAATAAAAAATAAAACATACATGGAAATGAGATCAGCCTCCTTTTTTGATTTCGGTTAAAGAGAGTATTATTATTATTATTTTAAGCTAGCAGCGTAAAACTTAACAAAAAAATAACGCTTATAAAGAAAAACTTTTCTTCCGCCGCAACCCCTTTATCTGCCTGGGCTAAAAGTTCAATCAGTTCAATGAGATGTTTTTGGATTGTTTCTGTCATTAGACTTGGTTTGTTGTCTATAATATCGATTTATAAGAATGTACGATGATAGATTCATCTAAAAATTCGGGCAGAACAACTACTTTGGATTCGTAGCTATTACATTTTTCCTTTATTGCGCCAATCAGACCGATAGAGAGAGATAAATTTTGTGTGCAGTAGTAGATGACAGACGTGCTCACACATAAGTCGCAGTGTTTCAGTTTATATGAAGATGACTCTTTTACTTTGGTTCAGAGCGAGAGACGATACAGGTTTTCAATTAACCATCGTAAATATTATCTCGCTGGATCCGACGGTCCCGGGGCAACGGGCTAGCGATCTTAATTACACGGTGTGGACAAGGCTCTGAGTGTGTTATGGCATCGTCAGTCACAGTTAATGATAGCCAAGGGTTAAGATGTTCGAGATAAGGAACATTTTGTAACTGATAACCGTGAGCGCCGGAGATAACGAGTTCTAGGCTATACGATATGGTGAGTGTTATTTCTTTACATATGAAGCAGTAGAAGTCAATGTATTTAAAATTAGGCTTTATCCATTCTATCGCAGAAGGTGGACTAAAGTACCGGGTTTAATCAACATCCTAAACTAAGTACTAAATATTTTTTTGTTACAAAACTAGGATTGACTATAATAATACCGGGATTAATAAATTTTTAAATTTGTATTCAGTCTTTTTGGTTTTGTACATCTGTTAAATATCTGTTATAATTTGAATATGCAGATGATGTTTGTCTTAATGCAAAATATATAATTATAATATATGCTACTCGCATATATCGATAAGGGTCAGCAGGATCCTAAGATACAAGTTATGCATAGTTGTAAAGAAAAACCCGACCGGCGAAAAAAGAGCCGCGGTGTAAAAATAAGTGTTACTTATGTTACTAAATGAGTATTATTAATAAATAAATATAATTAAAAAATATAAGTTTTGTTAAAAACACTTGAGTTTCAGGAAAAAAGCTCCAAAATACTAACATTTTTCTCTCACGAAATTGCTGGCGAGGACTAACAGTTTACCAAGTTTAGAAAATATTATAGCGAATAATTAAATTCAGGTCAAGTTGATGGCAGCGCCGTTTGGAAATGTTTAGTGTTTTTTTTTTCGAAATTGAGAGGTTAAAGCTGGAATACGCTTTTAATTTTCATTTAATTTTTATTTACTTTTCAACAAACTGACCATAATTTTTATTTACTTTTCAACAAATTTCACCTGTGCTTGAGTTCTGTAGCAAATACTATATAAATAAAAAGAATTATTATGATTTTGAACTGACTTGAAAGTAGGAGGAGGTTCTTAATCCGGACGTCCCCTATTTTTTAGGTATATTTATGTGTATCTTCACCATTTATGACCCATTTTAAAAGTTTATTTTTTATATGATAGGATATATACTTGTGAACGTAGTTTGAAAAGTTTCAAAATATCGGCTTACTAGTTTGTTTTTGAAATCAAGATAACTGAAAAGATATCGTCTCAACAGTGTACTTTTAAGGCGTTTTAAGTCGAGATTCTGTGAAATAATCTTGTAGTTTTATTTAATCTTGTGGTTAATACGGATCATGACGACGATGACCTTACACAACGCGAACACAACTCATCGCAACTACACGTGTGCAATTTGCGCAAAAAGTTACACAAACAATCCCACGTCGAGTCTTCCAGTCCAGTTTTTCCCGCCGACCTCGTTAGCGTTAGCTCAGTTGCTAATTGCTCATGAATTCGCAAGGGATGCACCGGCTCCGCAGAAGGGCATCGGCTCAATTAAATACGGGAGGGTGGCTCTGGGATCGGTTTAAATTGTCCCTTTTATGTTGGCAGGCATCGGATGCCTTGAGGGGAACGCACTCGTTATGGAAGCTAGTGATCGTTGGGAATTGTTTGTAATGATTTTAAATATGATATTAAAAAGGCTTGTAGTGTGAGACTTTACGTCGTGTAATGGCTGGTGCAACGTTTGTAAAGGGTGTAAAAAAAGTTAAATCTTAAAGTAGTAGAGAGAGAGAGAACGATGTTAAACGATTCGATTGTCATCATATTTATGTGATAAAATTAGGGTCATAGTTATCGACCAAACTTTCGAATAAATAGATGTGGATACGATGCCGGCAGCGAACATATGGCCAGCTGGCGCAGTTCATTGACCGGAAAGTGCGGCCGCGTGCGCCGTGTCCGCTAGGATGACCATGGCTTTGGTAAATAATTACTCCACTTTCGATTAAATTTACTCAGTGGTCAATTAATATTTCCTTTTAATATTACATTTATTCTTCATATATGTCCCCACATACAACATCCTCGTTGAAGGTGGCTCACCAGTCATCCAGTATATAACATAGAGTCCTAGTATCGCTTTTAGCAAGTTGCGTCGAACGTAAGCAGTGGCTCGTTGCGTTTTACTAAACATTTGTAACTATTTATTTATCTTTTACCTGTACTATGGCCCCTTATGAAGTGGCAATTTACTTTATTTTGTTAAAATCTACAAATGTTCAATTACTTTTCTATTAATCAATACTGTTGTGGGTATTAAACTGTTTGATATTATTTTACAGGGATTTTGAACAACGGAACTGTTCACACCCGTTTATATAGCTATTCTTACTGCGCTTATAGTTATGTATACTCTAAGAGTAGGATTATGTTTGACTGTATTTAAAATAAGTAAATCTTTTATGACCCAATACATACGATTTGTAATAAAATACCAAAAAACGTTTAAAATTTATTTGTTTTTTAATTTAAAACAACGTTTGTGTGTTAAAGGATATTATAACTAGTATATACTAAAACGTGACAACACGCTGAATTTCTGAGATATATTCTTTACAAATAAGCCAGTGTTATTACTTCACTGTTGAACACCGTTTTTTTTATGAAAAAGAAGACAAACGTGTAGACGGTTTACCTGATGGTGAGCGATCCCATGCCGGAGAGTCGCGAGTGCGTTGTCAACCAGGGAAATTGGATAGAATTGGATTATTGGATAGTATAGATCGGGATTAAGGATTTGGAGAGGAAAGGAAAATGGTGAAAAGAAAAGGGTCGACATGGCCATCCGGCATCACCAAAAATCATGCATACTTTATTTTATGCCGACTTTATAAAAAATATGTATATATTCCGGAGCGCGGCCGTAGTAGTGCAGTAAAAGCTTTGAAAATATGTAATACTCTACAAAAAAGCTTTTTTTATATATGTATATCATTTAATATGTATCATTAGCATATGTATGTATTATTATAGAAAACAATAGGATCTAAACATACCCTCTCATTCCACACCAATTTCACAAGATAACTCTATTACATTTCCACGAATTTAAATTACATTTAGCCGTCCCTTTTTAACTATATATATAGTTTAGCAATTTAAATTACAATAGTTCCAGCTACGTTCAGACAAGTATTCTCTCGGCAACTCTATTAGCGAGGGTCGGATGCCCGTTGTCGAGAGTTTTGATAATGAAAAATCGATTGACAATGTCCCTCCAATCACTATGGTTATATGGAGTTAAATACGCAGTTATTAAACAGTTGAGATTTGCTGTTTTCAACCGATTTCAAAAAGGGAGGAGGTTCTCAATTCGAGTTTATTTTTTGGTATGTTCGTGATCGGATTCCTATGCAAGTTATGAACCGATTTTCAAAATTCTTTTAATATTTGCAAGTTTGTAGTTACGAGTCGGCCCCATATAACTTTTATGAAAATCAGTTAAATAGTTTATTTTACATATTAAAATAAGTATGACATTTGTTTCAGAAACGTTTACATCTGAGGCGTTTGAAGTCGGATTCGTCATATTTCGTTCGACAAGTCAATTTTCACAGAAAATTAAAAAAACGGACTTCAAGCGCTTTAAAAGTGTACTTTCGAAACGTATCTTCTCCGTTATTTTGATTTAGAAAACAAACTACTAATCCGATTTTTATAAAAAAAAATTGTAGGACCATTGTGGAAGTGTATCGTACCTATTAGATAGAAAAAAAAAATCAAAGCAGTTCATAAGTTGCGGAGATATTTTGTTTTTGAGGCTTACGCGAATATTATACATTTTTAAATAATACAACTTTTTAGGATTAACAAGTGACACCAGGACATCAAACACCTCAGTCCTACCCGTGACCATGAACGCTGTAAAGGGTTC
>JAOCPS010856618.1:0-18435 GCA_025505425.1 Graphium colonna
ACATTGCAGTTAGGTAGAAACAACTTCGAGGACGAGGTAAATAGGAGAATTCAGCTAGATTGGGCAGCATTTGGAAAGCTACGTCGAGTTTTCACATCGTCGATCCCACAGTGCTTAAAGACAAAAGTCTTCAATCAGTGTGTCGTACCCGTCATGACATATGAAACCGAAACGTGGACACTTACGGCACGGCTGGTTCACAAATTTAAAGTCACTCAGTGGGCTATGTTCGACGTTTCTCTACGGGATCAAATTAGAAAACGGCAGAGAACCAAGGTTATCGACATAGCCCACCGTATTAGCAAGCTGAAATGGCAGTGGGGTGGCCATATTAGCCGTGGAACCGATAACCGTTGGAGTAAACAAGTTCTTGAGTGGAGACCGTGACCCGAAAAGCGTAGTGTAGGACGTCCTCGGGCAAGGTGAAGTGATGATTTGCGCAGGACGGCTGGCAGGAGCTGGATGCGAGCAGCCGAAGATCGAGATAATTGACGTGTAATAGGAGAGGCCTTTGTCCAGCAGTGGACTGCAACAGGCTGATGATTATAAATAAAGACTAATATAACAAAGAAGGCAATAATTACCGATATTGAAAACCTATAATAGAAGTCAAGAAGTATTCAAAAGGTGCATCCACTTTCGTTCAAAACGTACTCCAACATTGGCACAAGTATGAGACGACTTTTCAAGAGATTATGACTTCTTTTTTTATCATTTGGCAATGTCAAATTCAGAAATTAATGAAATTGATGAAATTAATATGTTAAAAAGTTGATGGGCACTCTTATTCTATGGCATTCCTGAAGCACATCAATAAAACTTTAAATCGTGATGTTGTCTTTACGGAAATTGCGATTGGGCTAGTCAAACACCGATAAATGTTATACTTTAAAAAAAACTTGGTCCCTTTTCTCATGATAACCGGCCCAGAATAATTTTGGTGTTTTTCATGAATTTTGAAAATTATAAAAAAAATCAGGAAACTTAAATCTAAAGGGGTCCTCTTTATCCATTGGTGAGTTTCTGACCAAACTTCGTCAATCCGTATACAATTAATACATAAACATTCAACAACAAGAAAGTTTTCACTATTGATGAGGTAATTTATATAAAAAGTTCTGAAGGCCAAGTGAATATCACATCATGGAAGCAAGCAGCCCCAGGATTCTTCTGTCACGATCTTATTTATATTTCTTATAATGTTAAACCTTCATAACCGTTCATGTATATTGCCACAACTACAATCCTTTATGTAAAAACTGCTTTGTGTGGCGGCTGATGTTGATTTTACCCAAATGGCTAAGACTTTAACGGCTGATCTCAAAGAGACTCTTCTAAATTATATAGTTTATAGTCCATGTTCCGATCCGTAAGATTTAGAAGATAAGAAGTAAATTAAAGCATCCTCCAGCTCCATGAACAACTGATACTGTGTAAAAACAAATGATATGGAGGAATCGGCCCTTTTATGATTCAAGAACAACCAATCTGGAAAATAAATTTAAACTACCATACCATACATACGGACAATTTAACATCGATAAACACATGGTTATATCAATAACTATTCGCCAATAGATGTGTAGAAGTTTCATCCTTCATGTGGTGTTGGCAAGTCTCTAAGCGTGTTCAATTGCGGTCCTTCTGTATCGTGAAGATTTAATTATTATTTTATCTCTTTATGTATTTTTTTGTATTTTAAATCTTTATAGACCTTGCACTTTATAATTAAACTTAAGTTTATACAGTATAATCAAATCGTCACCCATCACTCATTCTGTTTTGTTGATGAGAACGAGATTCAGAAATATATTTTAGTCATAAAATCTGGGATCATGGGTTGTAATGTTTTAAATAGAGCTTGATTGTCGAATGATTGTCTTCATTTTAAAATTCGTACTACCCGTAATTACGCACATTGTCGATTTCTTCCTTGACTCTGGTCTTTCTTTGCAAAGTTGTAAGTCCTGCACTTCCAGCTGATTTTAGTACAATCTCTATTTTACCATTCTTATCAAAATTAGAATACTGTATTAATCCTTGTACAAATCCCCACGTTTATATATAAAAATAACGAACTGATTGAATATCAGTCTGAGGTTTGCTCTGGATATAGCACCACAACTGCTTTACTTAAGATCACGGATGATTTCAAATTAAAGGATGGACGACAAAAATTAACAGTAAATGTGTTGGTCGATTTCTCTTACGCTTTTGAAACAGTTGGTTGTGACATCCCAATTTTTGTATTTACTCATTTAAGATTTGCACCTTCAACCCTCTATTGTACCAAGTCTAATAAAAACCTAGGACTCTTTATTTACAACCATATAAGTTGGAGAGTATATGTCACTGGAGGCAACAGCTAAGTCTTTGCTGCTCTACAAACTCTCTAAAAAAACTCTTACTTGTAAAACCTTGGCTACTCTGAAGTATGATATCCAGACTTACTCCTTCCCTGTCATTCACCTGAATACAGCGAAATAAGATATATATAAATATAAGTATAACTATTCAGCGAGGAAATGCAGTCAGCGTTCATGGCACCATGCCGCGAGGAGTAGGCTGTCATTCACCTGAATACAGCGAAATAAGATATATATAAATATAAGTATAACTATTCAGCGAGGAAATGCAGTCATCGTTCATGGCACCATGCCGCGAGGAGTAGGGTTATTTGATTATTGTAGTTAGATTAGTTATATTGCTCTGTAAATATTTTTGTTATTAATTATTGTAAATAAATGGTTTTAGATTACCAAAATGAATATTTATAAAAAGACAAAATAGGATGTTATTTTGACGTTTAAGTTTGACATTTAAAACTTCACCGTTATCAACTAGATGGCGCCGTATTATAGACTAATACTTGCTGAATCATTGCAGATGCAAGAAGGTTGGCCGGTTAAAAACAAATACAGGAAAGCCTTGTAACCGCGCGTACAGGTCCTTTAATAGGCCTATGACTAAAGGTTAGCGATACCGCTCCATTATAAGGGCATTCGTGACTTATTGCCCTTTTCTGGTTCCCTATTTGGTAGACTATTCTGGAAAACGATAAGCGACAAAACATTTATTGCTAGGAAATCGTTTCGAATTCTATGTGTTTTAATTTGTGTCGCTTTATTTGACGTATTTCCTCGAATTATATATTAATGACCTTCAAAACGACATATGAGAAAAAAACGATTGAGTATTTATAATGAAATATATAAATAACGATGATATCTAAGATTAGGAGGTGTTTGAGTTAACGAATTTAAAACGACTTGTAAGAGATAATGTACGTAAAAGCGAATTTCTTTGTCTTTTGATGTAAAGCAAACAACCAGGCAAGAACGATTGCATCACTATATTTGTAATTGCAATCTAATAAAAAAAAGTCTTTAAGACCCTTCTTTTTTGAGGATTTGTTTAACCCTTTAATCATCTTATATCAATATATGTACAATAAATATCGACCGCCTCCGTAGCCTAGTGATATGGGTACTTGCCTTGTAAGCGGAAGGTCGTGGGTTCGAGTCCTGTGGGAGAACAATGATTTTGTGTTGTTGTTTCTTGGTTGGATTAGGAAAATTCGGGCTGAATATCCGATTGCCTCAAAAGAAAGATGATCCCTGCGTCGGATGGGCATGTACAAAGCCGGTCCTGCGCCTGATCTGTCTCTCTCTGGTCCGATATCCGTCCTATCGGGCTTTAAGAGTTAAGGAACAGAGAGTGCACCTGTGTCTGCGGATACATTTGTGTACTATAATATCTCCTGCGCAGTAGGCCGATCTCTGAGTAGATTAGCCGCCGTAACTGAAATTCGGTCTTTTTTAAATAAATATCAAAACCCTTATATAGGTCGTATAAAAATGGTCGTTGGACAAAACGACAACATACTCATAGTTTCTCGTTTCGTTTTTCAGAATAGGGTTGGCATTGCTCAAGTATTATGCGTTATATATCTAGCTGTAGCCTTATTGTGCTCTAAACGGGTCAGCGCTGTCGGTAAATGCAGTTAGTGATTGATGGAGCGTAGTAACTACCTGAAGAGAGAATAACCTAACATAACATATATAAAATAACGTTACTTAAGACACAGATGTTATCAACGCATGTCAATGTTACGTTTTATTTATTTAATCTTTATGAAACTGCACAGAGGGAGCCGTGGTAACTGAGTGACCGGGCGCTCGCTTTCAATTCTGTTTACTCCAGGTTAATTCGAGTTTGGTGCTGTCACCAAGGAAATAACAATTTTCTTATTACAATTTTTAGTGCTGAATTACCACGTGCTTTTTGGCAGAGGAAAACATGGTGAGGAAACTTGCATATCTATGAAATAACATTTCTAAGACATATAGCGTGGACTATGTCCTATACCCTCGTCGGTAAAGGAGACCTTAGCCTAGCAGTGGAATAATTAAAAAAAAATAGTAAATTAAACTACACAGCAACATTGTCATTACAGTTATTTTCAATAATATTATCTTAATGTTGATGGTTTTTTTCAGTAACTTCTTTGTGAGATGGCTGCGCTTGAAACTAATTGAAATAAATTTCAAACTGTGAATTTCTGATTTATTTAGTTTAATAGTATTTGGTAAAATTGCATACTAGGATATTTCATTTAATAAAAGGCTATTTTCTCTGTGTAAAAGTTGCTGTTGTTTTCTGAGATAATGTTAACGCTCAATTAAATCAACCTCTACTTTGCAAAATAAAACTGAAGTTATTTATTTTGTAGAATTTGACTGACTAAGCTGTACACAGCTTAGTCAGAAATAATATTTTTCCTTATTTCTTGTGCTGACTAAGCTGTACATAGCTTAGCCAGCACAAGAAATAAGAAAAAGTATTTTCTAAACGGTAAGTAATATTTTTATACTACTTTTTTCTCATAAGATTTTTTTTATTGAAATTAGTTCAAATGATTAGCTCATATAAAGCGTTCGCTATATTTGATTTTCTTAGAGTATTCATAGTCTTTCTAGTTTTCAGTATTTTTCGTATTCCATTATGTTAGAAATTCATTCATAAATGTAACCAGACTTTAATTTTTTCTGGGCGTAACGTTAGTCCTTAACTGTCTTTGATAAGATTTGGGCAATACTGCATAAAAACAAAGCAACAAAGAAGAAAATCATTTTAATTACAATATTAGTCCCTATATCATTCGCTTTGTGCCTCAGAGCAATGCAGTTTGTGTCTGCCGAAATAGGTCCAGTTTTTTTGAATTAGCGATAGACAGACAAAAATTGAATCTTTGTTAAATATTATCTTATTGCTTTCATATACATAATTCGTATGTATAATTCGGCTAAGTTTTTTCTGCGATAATAAATTAATAAATAAATAAAATACAACGATAAGTATAGATGCGTGGGACGGGCATGTAAAAAGTCGGTCCACAGAACACCTTTGGCTGGCGTCAAAGGATGTCAGTGCATTCAAATACCCTGACAACTAATCCATCCTTCGAATACAGTTTATCCCTTTGGGTTGTGAAGATCAGATGCCAGTGGCTCTGTTTAAGAACTGATATTCAGATATTTGGTTGGATTACAAACGGACCTCAAGTAATTTGAGAATAAGGAAGGCTAGGAGGAGGAAGAAGAATTGCAAGTATAGATAGTAGTAAGTAATTTCTTTAAACATAGTATAATACTCTTGTAAAATTTAATTTAAAACGACTGGTTTATAACTAATACGACATTTTCTCGTATACGTCGAAACATAATCATTAATTTTATTGATAACGTGACTTAGAACACGTGACGCTCTGTTTATTTACCATTTAATGCTAATAGCTGAACGGCTTACGATAAAATTCAAAACAATGTGCGTCGTTTCGTTCTACGATACGATGTGCGATTTAGATTCTGAATTTCAAGAAATTGAATGTTTACATTTTAAGTGATTTAGTATTGCGCCGCATTTTTGCTCTGATACTGTTTTTAAGCCAGCTTTGAATAGAATTTCGTCTAAATTTTATTTTACACATTCTGTGGACACGGAGTGCTTTAAAAAGATAAGTTGCATTTTCTAAAGTGCAAAACCAAAAAGATTATTGTTATTTTATTTATAAGGTAAAATTCAGTATGTGTCCTTATTTTCATTATTCCCATTAGATTAATTAACCAAATATGATGCTTTTTGGATTTGTTTCAATATAAAATAATAATATTTATAATTGAAAACTAGGATGGTATTTAATTATACAATATATTTAGTTTTAGTTTATTGTCAATTGTTTTCAGTCTGCATTGTTAGTGTTTTTAAATTAAAGAAAAATGTCTATTTTCACACAAGGCATACCGTACCAAGTTGCATCAAGTTCCAATATTTTTTTGGAGAATAGACTTATTAAATTAACTCCTACAGAAGTATTTTTCGCAAATAAAATACGCGTTTCGGAGATATTTGATAAAAATGAAAAAATCGATTCATCAAAAATTGTTTCTATTGCATAGAATGCATATATATACATATTTATTTTGTACTTTGTTTCGATTATGTAAACGTCATGTAGCTAAAGCTAAATTCATAATTTTGTACTTAAAAATAAAATCCATGAAGCATGATGTTGTAAGAAGTAATGGAAATAATTACTATATAATTTTGATCTTGACGCATGACACTTTTTGGTGCCACTTTTGGTCACTGTCCTTTCTCTTTTTATTTACTAAAACTATGTACATATTTACGAAGTAATAAATGTTGGTTTGACTAAGTAGATGCAGTACTAACAAAAAAATACTTTTTTATTTTTTGTTGTTCGTTGTTAGAGGTTTTGGATTTGGGGTAACCATTATTTCCTGTGGCTATCAGGTAAATTTTTACTGTTACTCTTATCATTGGATGTTATTCAAATTTATGTCCCTAATGTATTGTTTGCCAATTGTTTTCCGTATTAAAGATAAGTAGATAACGTTTATCCGAAATATATTTATATTATCGCACTAACTGTTCTAATACAACAAGGCCAAAGAGTTGTTTGTTTGTTATTTTGAAAATGGTAATCTCGGGAATAATCAGTCGAAAAATATTTTTGTATGATATATATACATTACATAATAAACTAAAATTGTAATTGTAATTAAGATTCTTAGCCTTAATGGGGCGACATAACTACTGCGTAAAACCCCTTTACAATAAATAAAGGTTTAAAAAAATATTTGGTCAGCTTTTCGATCCCTGCATTTACAATATAAGCAAATAAATTCTTGCATTTTATTACATCATTATACATCGACGAAGATATAATGATAATATTCAATTATAATTACATCAGTTCAAATTTTAACTTAAACTAACTCCTGCTCCATTTTCTCGCGTAAGCGAGTTCTTAAAGTGTCATGGGTTTTTAGATTTTTATACGGAACCCTTATTATTTTTCTTAAGAAAACAGCATAAGTTCCTTTTTATGTCGTAACCTGCCAATCCAAATCCCGCCAAAATCGGTATAGCCGGAGCTATCTACTTAAAATAATGCAATTTGGATCTTTGTAAAAAGCCTGGATTTTCTCAGTACAAACATACACTTCACTATTTTAATTAGATAATTTCTTAACTAGAATGTTGGTCACAATGAGAAAGTAAAAAAGTATCTTTATTTATGTTCTCTTCACAACTCACTCAACTTACATTAAATAATAATTTTGTTACTAATTTAAAATAAATCAGATAGTAGAGCATAACGTGTTTTTACAGCTTTAGCTGCACTTCTACGGACAGTACAGTACCACCGCCGTTTACACTCGGCATAAAATAAAGTATGCATGACTTTTGGGGATGCCGGATGGCCATGTGTCTACCCTTTTTTTCCCACTGCTATCCCCTCCAAATCCTTAATTCCGACCCCATTCTATCCAATTTCCGGTTGACAACGCACTCGCGACTCTTCGTATGTTGGTGTATATGAGCGATGGGATCACTTACCATCAGGTGAACCGTCTGGTCGTTTATTCCTTTCGATTAAAAAAAAAATTATTACTTACTCGTAATTTCTAAGGTCCTCTGCAGTAATAATGCTTCCCACTCTTTGTAGGTCATCTAAAAACTCGACCGCCAAGCTGCCATTGTACAGCTCGTCACCACCTTTCAAGGCGATCCTTTTGAGGGTTTGGCAGAAAGCGTCACTAGGTTTCACCACTGTACCTGGTCTGTAGAACTGGTCTTTAGTAGGATTGTAGTAGGTTTTCCTGGAACAAAATTCGAATTAAGAATACTTTCGATTAGCGCAGTTGCTGGGACGTTGGTTATGGTGCAGCTGGTCGGGAGGTCGATTCGCGCACGGAGCGAATATTTGCATGACAAATAAATATTTGCTCTAGATCTGAACGTTTGTTTTCGTGTTATTTATGTTTTTAAAGACCTTAGTTCCTTAGCTTTTAAAATAAGGGCGTTTTAAACAAAAATTACTCGTTCTTATGAAAGGTCAAAGTATACATAGAATTGGCAGACAAGTTCGTGAGAAAGCTACCACCGGCTCAGAAGGCATACTCTTGAGAAGAGATCGGCGATGAACTCAACAGTCGCTCTGTTTCAAAAAGGAGGAAATTGTAAACATTTTGTAATACAATAATCTTTTTTTCGATAATGCGATTCGTTGTTTTAAATGAATGAGTACGCGGTTGAACCTGACTTTAAACATCAATATAGTCAGTATAAAGTAAAATATTATTTTTTTTATGGAGGGGAAGACAAACGAGCAGACGGTTCACCTGATGGTAAGCGATCCCGTCGCTCATGGACACACGCAACAAGAGTCCCGAGTGCGTTGTCAACCAAGGAAATGGGATAGATTAGGTTTATTGGATACATAGGACGGGATCGGGATTAAGGAGTTGGATGGCCATCCGGCATCCTCAAAAGTCGTGCTCACTTTATTTTATGCCGACTTTATAAAGGGCGGTGGTACTTCCTCTGGCAAAGAAACTGTGAAAAGATGTAATGCTCTACTACCTATATATACTCTGAATTGACCCCATGACATGGTAGTAAAGGCCCTTGCTTTATAAATCGGAGGTCGAGGGTTTGATACTTGCGGGGAGACGAAAACATTGTTTAGTAGATGTAAGTTAAGAGCTAGGCTATTATTGCCCGATCAGTTATGTTTTCTAGATGGTTACGAATAAGAGATTTATTGATTAATCACCTAAACGCCTGAAAAGTAAGTTGATGCTATTGGGGATGCCAGATGGCTATGTCTACCCTTTTCAAGGTTCCAGGTTGCCAACGCACTTACTCTACGGATGTTGCGTGTGTCTATGGGCGACAGGATCGCTAACCATGAAGTGAACCGTCTGCCCGTTTGCCTTCCTTTCCATCAAAAATATCTAGCCACCCAAGCAAACGCAAAGAACAAAAAGTGTAACGACCTACAACAAAAACAACCTTTGAGTACAAAAATAGATCTTTCATATCTCAGTACATGGTTTAGCCAATACATATATGTTTGCCAACAACAACATTACGAAATCGTGGCGGTTATTGCGTAATGCGATAAGGTGCGAGATATAGGCCCGAGAAATCAATTTATAATGTCACATCTGACTCATATTATCCATACTAAAATATAGTTAGTTCTTAGAGCATAGCATCCTTTCACATTTGCTGCAGTTGCACGGCAATGCTAGCCTGGGGAAGAACCATCGCTCTTTACAAAGTTGGCATAAAATAAAATATGCATGACCTTGAGGGATGTCAGATGGTCATGTCTACCATTTACTTTTTCCACTCCTCTCCTCTCCAAGTCCTTAATCCCGACCTCATCGTATCCAATAAACCTATATTATCTAATTTGCCAGGTTGGCAACGCACACGTGACACTCCGGTTGTCGCGTATGTCCATGGGCGACGGGATCGCTTACCATCAGGGAAGCTCGTTTGTTTTCCATTACATAAAAAAAATATAGCCGGTCAACAAAGAATGTGTATGATCCCTCTCTTTATTGTAGCGCCATAGCGCCAAACAGTTATTTTAAAAAAAATTGTTTGTTTTTAGTCGGAATTTTCTAATTCGCCCAATTTGCTTTTCGCATTACTTGATTATTTACACAGATAAAAAAAGAAAGTTTTAAATCAGTGACGGAGAATGCGTAAACATGCCTAAAATTTAACATAGAAACTGAGAGCTTCCTCATGTTTTGCAGTCTATTAAAGATGTTAAGGGCGCCGTGTATATATGCACATGATGTTTTTCTAACAATAAAACCGTATCGTGGGACACCAGATAGAAACAAAGTTCCTTATTATAAAATATTAATTTCATGTTCTATTTGAGGTATCAAGAATAAATAATTACTCGGGTTTACATTTTTTATTATGATTTTTAGCGATATAAAAAAAAACTACTATACAAAATTATCTTAATACCTATATTTTGTTAACAATGATTTATATATATATATAATAGCAAGCAACAATAATAAATATAAAATAATAAATGAAAAAAAAACAATAAATAAATAATTACTAAATAAATATGTAGATATATTAATAAATAAACAGTCATCCCCCCTAGACTATACATTAGATACTATATAGCCCATTATACATAGACTATAGTTACGATAAATCTTACGTTACGGACGATTTTTGCCGACTACCTTACCCCTCCGCATGATCATGAAAAAATTCAGTTATTTTTTGTAAATATTTTTTGTCGCTTTCCGTACTTTTTGACACATTTTTGACAACTCGATGTCAAAGTCGTGCACATTCTTAGTTGATTAGCATAATAGTGCATATGTTTACAACAACAACATTACGAAATCGTGTCGGATATTGCATAATGCGATAAGGTGTGAGATATAGGCCCGAGTATTGAATTCATAATGTCACTTCTGACTCATATTATCTATACGAAAATACGCAGTATGTTTTTACGAATCTTTAATGAGAAATCGAACTATGACGCATTTGGGATTTATTTACTGGGAGTTTGTCTTTTGTTTGGAGTCTGTTTTTGTTTTATACAAATAAATAATGACGTATATTAGTGATGTTATTATTTTGATAATAGTGATGTTTTAAAGGCGTATTTTTTGTTATTTTCCTTGCTTTTAAAGAGCAAGATGTCTGGAGAATATCATTTGAAGATATCACGTCTAGTTAGCAATAATTTATTATTTTAATTATTACTATAAAAAATGCATTTGTGTGATTGTAATTCATATAAATACTCTCTGTCGATTTGTATTTTTGTTATTAATGTGAATATTAATTCTTCTACAAAGTCTGCATAAAATGAAGTATGCACGACTTTTGGGGTTGCCGGATGGCCATGTCTACCCTTTTCTTAACCCACTCCTATCCCCTCCCAAGCCCTCCCGACCACATCTTATCCAATAAATCTATTCAAGTTAATTTTCCAGGTTGACAACGCACTCGCGACTCTTCGAATGTCGGGCGACCGCGGCGGTGATCGCTTAACACCAGGTGAACGGTCTATTCGTTCGTCTTCCTTCTAGGCATGGGCCATTTCAGTGATTTTTCACTTGCTATCGGCTATATAACGTTCTCATTGTAGGCAACGATAACGTTATATAACAGATAGCTAGTGAAAAAACAGTGAAACGGCCCATGCCTACTTCCTTCCCATTAAAACATGATTAAAATTAAGTAATAATTTTATAAACCTCCGGTTTATTTTAAGTGTTTGAATTACTTCCAAAATCATTTAAACATATTTTGCATCGATAATAACAATCTTAAAATACATAAAAAGTAGGTAAAAACAACGGCGACAAGTAATCTTTAATTATAAAAAAAGTGTTGTACTATTTTTGGCACAATGTTTATATAAAATATGCAAAACAAATTAGTTTAAAAGAGCGTAAGATTTATTAGTTTTTTCATCATACCGGGAGATAAATATAAATTTAAAAAAAATTAACGTTACGGAATATGATTACCGGCGGCTCTGAATGAAATTGTGATCATTTGTGTAATTTGATCCAACTTAAAAGAAGGTATAGATTAATGTTTTTTTGTGGGGAAGAAATCAAACGAGCAAGCGGCTCACCTCATGGTAAGTGATTACCGCCGCCCATGGACTACCGCAATACTAGAGGAATCGCAGGAGCGTTGCCGACATTTAAGGTAGGAGTATGCTCTTTTCTTGAAGGTCCTTAAGTTGTATCGGTCCGAAAATACCGCTGGCAACAATTGATTCCACAAGGGTGTCGCGCGTGGCAGAAAATGACGTCGAAAACGCACTGTGGTGGAACTGCCGATCATCGAGGTGGTATCGATGGTATTTGGTGGATCTCTTATAATGAAAATAAAATATTAGATATGATAGGAGACAAGACGTATGATGAGTAAACTATAACTCAATGTTCGATCTATACTAATATTATAAGAGGAAAAGTTCATATCGATACCTTAATACGCAAACCACCTAACTCCACTTTCTCAAAAACATGGAGTTGTCAAAGACATGATTTGCAACAATTTAAAATCTAATGTAATCGCAATTGTTTGAATAATTATTTATTCGAAAACATGGCTGGTCTCTCTACGCAATACCTAAATTTAATTCCTTTTTGTATTTACTTTCAAAATATTTTTTATGGTTCTCATGATAAAATTACGCAAGTGGAGTTAACTGGTTTGCGAATTAAGGTATCGATATTTTTGTTACTCTATTACACAAAAACGGATGAGTAATTTTTGGATGATGGATGAAATTTTACACATATATAGTTTATTAGCTAATAACATAAATAATTTTTTTTTTCAATCATTTTTTTATCAAAGAAATTTTAACTCAAACGAAATAGATATAAGGTTTGTATTTATACTACAAAATTAAGCAACAGTTTTAAATTTTAGGTTTTAAGACCATCGGCACGTGATTTAGCTAGGCAACCTATTTGCTTTGTATGCATCTATTCATTATCATCTTTAAATAACAGATGAAAATATACAGGGTGACTGGTGAGTCTCCTTCAATATTTAAGGACGTTATATTTGGGAATCATATATGAAGTATAAATATAATATTATTAGTAAATATTAATTGATCACTAAGAAACGTAATCGAAAGTTCAGTAATTATTTACGAAACCCATGTGAATTCCAGCGGACACGGCGCGAGCTGTGCCGTTTTCGGGTCAATGAACTGCGCCAGCCGGCCATCTGTTCGCTGCCGTCATCGTATCGACGCTTCATCATTTATTTGAAATTTTGGTCGAAAACTATGCCCCTAATTTCATTATATAAATACGATGACAATCTAGTACAGAGTGCTATCCTTTAATATCGTTGTTGATTTACCAGACAGCCTGTGTATGTCTTATATTGGACCACGTTATATTTGTTCTTTCTTACCTCAAATGTGGATCGTTCTTGATGTAAGCAGCCGCCAGCAATCCGTCGTAGAGGACCTTGGAGAGGACGTACCCGTCGCAGAGCTCAAGTGTGGGTGCTATGAGACTGCGCCATGGGAGCCGGCCCCACCGTTTATGAGCTGCCCACATCCCTCGTAGTTCGCCAGGAACCGCCATCGATAGGGGACCTGGCAAATATCCCAATATATCGATACCTTAATTCGCAAAACAGCCAACTCCACTTTTGTCAAAAATGTGGAGATCGCAAAGAGATGATTTGCAACAATTTAAAATCTAATGTTATCACAATTCTTTGAATAGATAGTTATTCGAAAACCTATTTGGTTTCTTTACGCGATGAATTTGATTCTTTGTAGTATTTAGTTTGAATGATATTACATTTTTTTATGGCTCCCTTGACAAAATTACTCAAATGGAGTTAATTGGTTTGCGAATCAAGGTATCGGTATGCTTATTACCTTATTGTCTGATAGGCAAAACGATTTTTAACAAATTACCTGAGATGCTTAAAGGCCTTTCTTTAAGTTTAAACAACTTCCAAAACAATGGCTGCTGCCAATCGTTACTACAATGGTTATGGCTATAATATAATATTACCTGGCAAATGGTTCATTGTACCCCAATAAGTACTATTGCCAAAAAAAATTGCGAAATCGACTTCAAATGCCTGATCTGATGCATAAAAGAGCTGATGATCCAAACAACTGAGCAGATTTTCGTAAGACACAGCTAAGAACCTTTCTAGAAAAGGTGTGTGATGTAATTGAATTAAAACGACTGCATTCAAATAAGATGAGAAGAATTCAATAAGAAGAGAAGAAGAGTTACCCCAGGTTGTTAATGGAATTGGCTTTCTTTAAACATTTAGAAGACGATGCCTACTATTGCCACCCATTCCAATGCACGAACAATTGACAATTACGTAGTATCGACCCCCAAAAGGAATTACAAGTATGAAATAATATTGAAAATCGAATAACGAGAATTCAGTCTCGAACTTTTCTCCCGCAGCGAACAATGTTTTTAGTGTGTATATTAGCTGGATCTATTAGAGAAATGTTTGCTCCATTCATCAACAAAGGTCACAGCTCTATACAAACTGTAAATCTGAGTATATTCGCATTGAACGGTTTTTTATAACACAAACGTACAATTTCCACATCTTTTGTTGTTTAGCAAAATGCTGGAAGGCATTGGTTTTTGGTAAATTTATGATTTAAGGTTTAAGGAAAACCTTTACAGATTTTGATTACTGAAATATGCAAATAAGAGTGTAAATAGCATGTTTTGGTTGAAATTAAAGTTTGATTTTCTTAAACTTTTAAGAGATTGTAAACCTGAGCATTTGGTATTAATTTCATCTTAATACCTCTAAAAGTAAACATCAGACAGACAATAAAAAACACTTTATCAACCAAGAGTAAAAACACTCATGCATCAAGATAAATATTATATAATAATTATTTTCATAATTTCTTAGGAAATCACGCTTCATGGATTTGATGTGTAACCAGGGAATTAAATTTAAAGTATAAAAGTTTGAATTTCGCTTTACCTACATGACGTTTACGCAATCTGTCATAGTGATTTAGAATGCAGTAGAAGCTATTTTCTATGAATCAATTTTTCGAATTTATCAAATTTCTCCGAAACTCCGCGTTTTTTACGAAGATACCTTCTGTAGTAGTTGTTACAATAACTATAGTCTCCAAAAAACACTTTTGAACTTGATGGAACTTGGTACGGTTTGTCATATAAAAATGGGCATTGTCCTTTTATTTTAAAGTAAGTAGAACAAGCAAGCATTAAAACTCTTTTGTTTGCAAGGAAATTACCGGTTTTGTTCTACATTTTGTGACCACTTTTTATACCTGGTAGGATGGCGTTATAATCTATTGTTGTCTATGATAATAACTTGCATTGTCAATGGATTTTTGGGTAGTATAGCCCATCTATACATATAAGTAAAGTGTATCTTTGTAATGTTATAAGAACTTTATATTGAATGAGCATGGAAGTAATACAGCACTAATTAACAATAACTAATTATTATTTTTTTTGTCTGTCTGTTTATTTGTGCCAGTTGGTCTTCGAAACGGCAGGACCAATTTCCAAGGGACTTGATTTGGTAGATATTCTTATATAATATTATATTACTTTACATATGGTGGTGTTTTTAGAAGAGGTTGAAATAGAGGTGGTGGTGGAAAAGGACATTAAAGAATGCTTTTATTATAGAAAAACTACCACTACCACTACCATATTTAACATAAAAGTGTTTAATTTGCTAGAGGAACCGAAAGAAACAGCTAGTCAGAAAATGTCAGTAAAAATTTAAAATTAATTCTTACTAAGTTGATCTTAGAAATAAATCATTTTGAAAAAAAGTGTATTTAAAATAATTCTATAAATATGAATTATTTGCGTGTTAGCCACTTTAAGTTTTAATAATGTGTTTGAACATGAAGCAATAAATAAAAAGGGTTATAAATATAGGGAAAGTAAAACCTAGTAGTAAGAGTAACCTTACGAAGTTTCTCACGTCACGATTTTTATCAATTCGCATTTCCCGCCTTTTAACCGACTTCAAGAAAGGAGGAAGGTTCCAAATTCGAATGTTTATATATTTTTTGTACGTTCGCGCGTATCTCCGTCTTTTATGAACCAATTTTGATAATTATTTTTTTTATCTTATAAAGTATTCTGAGGAAAATCGGTTCAGCCGTTTTTTTTAAATCAAAATAACAAAATTGAATTTTTGTATTTTTGCACGTATATCCGTCATATATGAACCATTTTCGAAAATTCTTATGATAAAGCATTCTTTGTAGATAGTCCTATAAAATGATCAAAAAAATTGGTTTATTAGTTTGTTTTTGAAATAAAAATAACAAAATTTAACAATGTTTGCACATATTTCCGCAACTTATGAATTGATTTGAAAACATATTTGTTTTATCTGATAGAGCACACTTGCACAATGGCCCCCACAAATTTTTACAAAAACCGGATTATTTAATTCTGTGAAAATAAACTTGGGTCGATGGTGAATTCCAGTTTCGAATATCGTTTTGATTCAAAAATCGGACGGTGGCGTCGCTTTCAAGTATTAGCCGCGAACCAGATCAAAGAGAAAGCTCCTGCGCAACTTTCGCATGAGAGCGGCAGAATCCGTAGGCACTATCGCAAAAAATATCTCTTGGATTCAATTAGCTTTGCAAATTTATTCTCTCTTTGATAACAAATACCGAATGCTTCTATGTTTATGGCTTTGTTTTATATCAAGCTGCAAATATTAAAAGTATAGTAAATATTAAAATTGTTCGTAGATGTTTTGATTGGCCGAACTTTTTCCTTTTTTAATGACTGGATTTTAGTAAATGGCACACTTTTCAAATCGCATAAGTAATATTATTACGAAAAAATTGCTTGACATGTGACGTGTGATGTATAGGAAAGGAATGGTGGTTGGCGTGCGTAATAACTTTTATTTAATAATTAAAGGTATTTTTAAAGGTGGTAGAGCACAACGTCTTTTTACAGCTTTTGCTGCACTTGTCCGGCCACGCTCGCCTGGTGAAATACACTTCTTCACACTCGTTTTATAAAGTCGGCATAAAATTAAGTATGCATGTCTTTTGGGGATGACCACGTGTACCATTTTCTCTTCCCGATTTTCTCTCAAAACCCTTCATCCCGACCAATAAACCTATTGTATCCAATTTCTAAGGTTGACAACGCACTTGTAAATTTCCGGATGTTTCATGTGTCTATGGGCGACGGGATCGTTTACTATTAGGTAAACCGTCTGCTAGTTTATATTCCTTTCCATAAAGAAAAAAACGTATCACGTTTATGTGTAACAATCGTTCATAATAAGATAACACATAGGCAACGAGAAACATGTCATTGTCAATCACGAATTTAACATTAAATATGTATGATTCATTCAAGTTACACATTTTCGAACTAAATGATACCAGAAGTGGTAGCGCATGTAGTAAGGAATATTGCATCAGCTGTTAATCATTTTTCATATTTCGATGCACGAACGATGACGTCGTTTGAAACATGCAAAGCTATTAAAATACTTTTTCTGATCGCCACGCTATACGGCCAGTACGGTCGTTGTTCTCGATTGTATGAAGGTTTTATTGTTTGTTCGTTGTTTAAACAATTGCTTTGTGAAATGTTATCCAGTGTACGTATACATACGTCTATAAATTATGATAAATTTTGATAACCTACATAGTTCACAATAGACATGATTGTTAAGCAGGTTATGTTTAGACTGTGTTGCTTTGTTGTTAATTGGAGACTGTTGTATGAATTTGTTCTCTTTCAAAATTATACTCTTAAAATAGTAGGTATCCTAACGTATAATATAAATCCAAAATTAGTTGTTTTGTTATTTGTTATAAACCTTTACGCACTACGTAATCGGTAATCATGAAAGGACAATGCCCAAAAGTACCAAAAATCAGAACTATATACTAATAATTTTCATAATTTCTTACGCCATTCCACTTCGTGGATTTTATTTTTGAATAGGGAATTTTATTTAATGATTTTATGGAATGCAATAGAAACAGTTTTTCTTGAGTCGATGTCCCCATTTTATCAAATACATCCGAAATGCGGATTTTCTTTACGAAAAGAACTCCTGTAGGAGCTAAAATAATAAGTCTAGTCACCAAAAAGAAATGTTTGAACTTGATGCAACTCCGTTAGCCATATAAAATGGGCATAGACATTGTGAAAGTGAATATATAATATGGTAAATATATAAGTAATATAAATAGCAGTGTCTGGGAAACAGGAAATAAAAAGGGACTAGGTTAATGGAATAGGAGTAAAGGAATTACATCAATCACATAAAAAAATAATTGACAATATGAAGATTAATATAGACACATAAGTTATATAATATAAAAAGAAATTAAGTTAATGTTTTAACTAATTAATTTAGTAAATATCTATCCTAAAGATATACTAGAAGAAAACTCTCCAAAGAATATTTGACATTTTAAATTAAACAACTTTACGGATTTTTTCGCGGTTTATTTTTAAATTTTATCACCCGACGTTT
>JAOCPS010856827.1:0-18432 GCA_025505425.1 Graphium colonna
TTATTCAGATTTAAAACAGGAATTATATGACCAATTTTAGATACCATCTGCGAGACATCAGACGTGCCGTATCTCTTCTTTCGTATGATAATGAATGTCTGTGCGTCTTCGTTCCTGCGACTCTTGTCTTCAAGACTTTGGATTGTTACTCTGGGTTGAAATTTAGTAGCTCCCGACACTAAAGTATACGGAGTGTTTTTTCGTAAGATTTGGCTTGCACATTTTCGTTCGATTGATCAATATTTTAAACGGATTTATTTAACTCTTCAACAGAGTAAAATATTCGAGAAAAATCTAATCTGTCATAGAGTTTGCGTACCAAGTCTAGTAGAAAAGCACCCTTACCTGCAATACTGGTACGCTAGGAAATAGTTGAGCTCTGGACTGTACGGATTCATTCTTGATATGAAGTATTGGACCCCATCCAGTTGTATCGTTGTTATCCTTTGAGCTGAAACAATAAGGACATCCGTTAAGTTTCACTATAACAACAAACATATTTCTCTTCTTCTTCGTCTATTTTATTATGCATGTATTAAAAACTATTATCCTAAACGAACGTGTTCGTAAACCTAAATCTCTAAAAATTTCATTGGATACGCCAATGTTGATAATGTTAATTTCAGACTTCGTTCAACTATGCTAAAACGGAAAAGTAGATGATAAATTATTTCGTATTTTAATATAAATTTGTGCAACTTTATAATGACATTGTCCAAAACGCGCAATTTTTCTTTAATTCCCTTATGTTATATATTCATTGCAATTTATTACCTTATATAAGATTTTTTTTTATTGAAAATAATAAAATAAAATTATGTACATATATTGAGCACACCATTTTATTATTTTCAATATAATATATCGGCTATATATCAGAAGCTTAGGCAAAGCTAATCGCATTTGACTATTATTATTACAAGAACACGATAATGGCACTGAAACCGCAAAAGAAATACTCGGTGCCGCAGCTTTATTGTGGTAATTTATTTTCGCATCCGTTGATAAAAATTACCAGTAAGCTTCACCATTATCCGGTGATTATCCTTCATTATGGGCCCATGCTTTGACGTCATTTGGTTTAAACTAGTTTAAACGTGCTCGTGAGACCAATTGCTCGACGGTAATTTTTTGACTGAACCCAACGAAATTAGCAATTTGAAAAAAACGCTGCCAATTCCATTTAAATTACGTACTAATAGGTAGCAATGTGGTATTGGATGTTAAATTGCTTGCTTCTTATGTTAAAAAAATAATTAATGGGCTGTTTGCAGTAAAACGTGGTTATTTTAAATTGCTGGTGATTTATGCAGCTGTATAATCTTCAGAGATTGATTTAAAAATATTATAGCTTTAAGATTTACGTCGATTTTAATGGTAGTCACAAATTTTCTTAGTATACTCGTATTAGTGTTCTTTTAGCCACCGTATCTTTGACCACAACTATTATATATACTATACCATAAAATATTATAAAAGTAATTAGCAGATATATCGATTTTTTTTTTATTTTTTCATAGAAAATACCACTAAAATTGTCTTAACGGTAATTGAAACTCAATGACGTTTTTTCATTGCCTCTAACAGGTTTTCGGATCAACATCATTATTTAAACATTTCCTCGAAGTTTTTCTTATTTATTGATATGTAAGATTTATTAATAAACAACAATAATGCACTAATTAACAGTTGGTTTTTAACATTTTTGTTATAGAATAAGTATATCACCTTGAAAGCTTACCACTAAAACATAAAAGAAACTGTTAAAACAGTAGATGACTTTCATAATAGACAATACTAAGTTAAAAGCTCCTAAGTGAGATGTCAGATCACAATAAATACATTTAAAAATTTAAAAAAAAAATATGTGTTCGATATTAGAAATTGCTTTTGTAGCGTTATTGGCAACTATACAGTACACTTTGATGTATACAGATTGGATCTCGGTGTTATGTGCCTAATTAAATTCTGTGTACACCAATTGTCGTGGTCAACCGCAGCCCTTCACCACAAACGAACGATACAGACCTGGGTGAGTCGATCTCTAATGCCAACAGGATGGTTTATTTTGGTTTGCCCGCAATCCGATATCGCAAGGCTGGCCTAGGACGGCGCGGATACTGGTTCCCGGTCCCCACCCGGTCATTACACCTAGCGCAAGGTACATTGTCACTTGTATCAAGTGCTTTCTGACGGGCCAGGATCGCAGGATCGCGATGTTAGCTATCCTTGCAGTGAAATCGATTTCCTATTGATTAGTGTGTTTTAATAATCGTTTCTAAAAAAATAAAATTTACCTAATGTTTTCCGTTTTAACTCGCTTTTATCTGTCTCGAAAATAGATGGAGGTGCACAATTCAAATCATATATTTCCTATATAATGCCTTTACATATATACTTCCTGCCTCTTGTAAGTTCTAAAAAAAAACGTTGTCATTTATACGGTAAAACAGTTTTGTCATTTTAAAATCCTAGGCGGTTCAAGCTGGTTTACTAATTTTCTGTGAAACCAAACTTCCAGACTTTTCAGATCGTTCATAATCAGGGACTACATTAAGCTAATCCTTGGTTATTTCATCTAATGCAGTAAATGGTTAAGATGTCTCAAATTCTTGCAGCGTCCTTATACATGCTAGCTGTCACAGTGAACCCGAGCTACTGTCAGTCTTTCAATTGATTATTTTATATCTATGCCCACTTTGTAGATGGTAACTCGAGATATTAAAGTGTTTTATATCCGTAAAGTTTTTTTTATATACTTAATAAATAGTCTTGTTATACAAGAAATGATAAGTACATATTTTATGCGTTTATTTACTTAACATTGCTTCCGCCTGTCAGTGCTTTTATTATAATTTATTAATCATAATGCACAAGTAACTTTTACATCGGTGGACTAAACGTCAAAGGCATTTTATCCCAGTTTACCTTCGGGTGGTACAAAGAAAATTAGGCGGGTCGTGCACCTGCCTTATTTTGTTTTTACCACTTTGTACTTTATTGAAAAGTGTATGTGATAGAAGTCACTCTCAAGACACAAAAACCACTGGGGCGAAGAATTGGAGAAGAAAGGCCCTATATCGAATGGGCTGGAAAGATTTGCTGTTCCAGGCTAAGGCACACCCGCGGCTGTAACGCCTCAGATGATGATGATGTATTTAATAGAAAATAAAGGTTAAATAAACGACTAGTTAATTGTGATGATATAGATTTATACGAATCAGCATTTATTTAAATATATATAACTTTAAAAAGTTCATAAACGGCTAAAGTTACTATCATTTGATTGCTTCTGATGTCATCAAACTGTAATAAACTATACTGTGTAACATAATTCACGACAATACACGTCACCCCGCCCGTTCTTATTGTAGATCGGTTATTGGTGTATTTTTTTCTTTTTAAAATTTCTATCACACTATGTCTCTAAAAAAAGGTCTGAATACACGGAACGCTCTTTGTGATCTCCGTTGATAATGGAGCGAGGCTGTCGAGACACTTCTCGACGTCAAAAGTGCAATGGTACCGGCGATTCTCCACGGCTCTATGGAGGTCAATGAACTCTACTACAGCTTGATTAATAACAGTCACGAAGGCAATTAACAGAATGGTATAATATCGCGCGTCCTGCTTTAGCCATCTAAGGTATCTCTTATTGATAACCTGGCATTTCTACCTAGATAGTAAATGTTTTTAATCAAATCTCGTAATGTTCTTCTTCTTTATTCTTTATTGTTCTGTTTTGTTTGTATCACATTGAGATGGATTAGGCCGAAAGTATTATATTTATTTAAAGCAATATTCTATTTCACATCTATTAACGCCAACGTATTAACGAGATAATCACAGCTTAACAAATAATGACTCTAATACTAGGTGACTCCGGCAAGCGTTGTTCTGCCATAAAAATAAAAAAAAAAACACCAATAAAAATGTGTTCATAGAAAAACACTAAAATATATATGAAATAGGATGGCTGTACTAAATAATCGAAATGTTTAAAACGCAATTTTAAAACAAAATTTCTTTTGTTATTTCAACCGATAATATCGGTCTGTAAATTCGTTTTAAACTGTCATCGAAAGCTGCTGTATCTGCTATTCATTTATATTATTATTTTTGTTTTACCGTACTTTAAATCAAATATTCTCGGTGTTATAGATCGATTATTATCTATAAACTATCAAAATAAAATTTCATTTAACTAGTTGCCCGCAAACTTTCCAAAGTATTTCAAACATATAAATTTTAATTGGTTTGATTACATCTATCTTATTACGTTGATAAATAAAGAATAAATAAACCAAGAACTTTACTAAAATTACAAGTACTAAATATCAAACTGCCAAATATCACAGTCTGTTGTGGGTAGTTATAGTAAACAAAATCAGTGAGAAAAAGTATTTCTTAAATGTTTTAATATTTGCACAAAAATTAGAAACCGTAAGTAAATATTATGAAAATAAATTTGCATTTAACTAATTATAGTATAATAATCATAATAGCCAATCATTTATTCGTTTCATTGATATGTATAAAAGGAGGGGCGCGGTTTATATTTATTAACTTAAATTGAATGATGATTAATTTAAATACATCTATATATGGTTGAATAATACATTGTATGTACGATACACTTTTAGACTTTGTGCATAACCTAAGAAAAATAGTCAAAGCGAATACTGAAAGCATTCACGTCGATATCCATTATGGTATATGCGGAATGCAGACACGATGAACTTGATAGATTGTTACGGCGCGTAGGTTGCATGGCTCGTCCAGCTGAATAAATATGATATAACGAAGGAAGACTGGAGTATGGCTGGGAAGCTTTAGAAAGTGGTGGGGTGACAATGGAGGGGGAGGGTCGTGTCACGTACGAAAGGCGTCGCCAGAATACTGATGTGTATGGCCATGTCGCGCCGCTCATGTTCCGACTCAACTCGCGCCTCACACGAATCGAGGGCGTCCGTAAACGATTTGACGGTACGTGAAATCGTTAATTTCTTGAGTCTAATTTCTTTATTAGAATTTACTAGTTGCTTAGCTGTCGCATGTGATATTTAGAGCCCTATTCTACACTAGTAAATAGTAACAATTAAACAGTCTTCTTCAATTGGCATATTATGTCCTCTCTACAAGTTTATTTTCCTAGAAAATTCAAATTAGTCATAAGTTGCGGAGATATGTAAATTTTGTTATTTTTATTTAAAAAACAAAATAATTAAAAGATTTTTTTAATTTTATGGGACTATCTAAAAAGAATGTTGTATCATACAAAAAAAGGAATTTTTGAAATTGGTTCATAAGTAACGGAGATGTGCGCAAAAAATGTATAAAATAAATTTTATTATTTTGATTTAAAAGAAAAACTTCTGAACCGGTTCTCCTGAAAATTTTATGGGACAATTCCGGAAAAGTACCCTATAAGATGAAAAAATAATTTTTAAAATTTGTTTAAAAATGACGGTGATATGCGCGAACGTACATAAATAACAAAAACATTCCCGAACCTTCCGGCCTTTAAACTCTGTTAAAAATAGCTTGCAAACTTGTCAAACCATAATTTATGAACTTGGGTAACTACTTAATTATGGCTGACATAATAGTCTCTATTGTTTAAGTATTAAAAGTGCTTAATGTCATCCTCTATCGCAGGATGGAAAATATGTATTTCTTCCTAAAAACTATTCCTTGCTATTGTGTACCATGACACCGTATTGGTAATTTGTAGATGTACGTCAATTCTTTTCAAGCCTCACATTTTGTATTCTACTTAATTTTTTTTATGTAATGTGACATGAAACTACCGTGAATCATAATGAGGGGAGTGACGAAGCAAACGTTCGTGGCCAGCGCCTCGGGGATATCCGGTTGGCTCATCACCGGACGTGCCAGCACTCTAACGGACCCCACGCCAAAACCTGACGGTCGAAGTAACTCTACTGTCATCGTTTGGTATCGATCGTTGATTACTTTGACCGACGACAGTCAAAATTAATTTGTGTTAGGCTCATTGCAAGCTGGTGTTGAACGACAGATTTATTACCAGTTCACAAACGTAGACCAGAACTGGTCAACTCTGCGGTTGATATCCATTCTTTTAATCGAGGTTTTGATTTTTACAATATTTATTTACGTATGTTACAGATGTCTACATGGGCCTGTTTTAGTTTTTAATATAATATGGATTTTCTGATATATAAGAGGGTTATATTTTTCTCCCTATGTTCTGTGACCTCAGTCGTCTTAAAATCTGTGAGCCTTATATATAACTGCTCCGTTAAATTTCTATATAATCTACAAGAAGTTATTGTGCAATAGTCCATTTTTAACGGATTTGACAGACTCATAATAAAAAATCCAATACTGATATTGAAATATTAGCGGTTACCTCTAAGATATCTAAATTCTTGAAAGTAAAAACTTATACGGCCGCACTCGCCTGGAGAACTACCACCTCCCTTAAATCGGCATAAAATAAAGTATGCACGAGTTTTAGGGTGCCAGATGTGTCTACTCTTCTCTTATCCCACTCCTTGTCCCCCCAAATCCTTAATCCCGATCCATCCTTTACAATAAACCTATTCTATCCTATTTCTCAGGGTGACAACGCACTCGTGACTCTCCGGGTTTACAATGTGTTGTCTATGAGCGACGGGGTCGCTTACCATCAAGTGAACATCGCCTGCTCGTTTGTCTTCCTTTCCATAAAAAATTAATCATCAGAAAGTCTTCTGCTACTCTGTCGTTTGGTACAAAATAAATTCCTATGATATAAATGATAAGTGGTTTACCGTACGTTGTCGTTTACTTGATATATTAAAACGATTCCTTTACTAACAAGCCGTAAACAAAGTTTCACCCTAATGCAGCATGATACGCACCTACATACATTATCACGTACACTCTCCATATAAAGCCTTAGCGGATACTTTTTGCTCGGCGCCATGCTCCATGTAAGTTATTCCACATTTCATCGAATAAATATCAAGCGCTGTCACTATTCGTAACCGACGCAATAAGTGCATCGCGAATGAATGCCTCCTGCTGCGAGATAGAAACGTTGCCATGCCCGCTTATAGCTAAGAGTCGAGACTCAAGAGCTCGTCTTGGAGTCGGGAGGCTATGTTATTTTTAGAGAGGGCATTGCGACCCGACCGGTTGGGAGCCTGTGGTAATGTCTCACTCGGCCTTCCGAACTGGCCGCGGCATTGGCAATGGCATGCGTGACCTTTAGCAATGATTATGCGATGCAAATGCTATGCAATTACATGTGCATGCGTTAGGGATGGGACGCGAGGGTGCATTGTTCCGCGGGGAACTCGATGATGCGTGCACCTTTTTCTCGACCCGCACCGACCATCTCTAGTGTTGTTTTTTTTTTACATGTTTTGCTTTGCATGCAGCCGATTAAATCAATTACACTGACCACTGACAAATGGATGAATGTACTGTTGATTTATTCTGTCTGCTTCAATCTCCTTGCGACTGATTGATGTTTTTATCTGGATGTAATGGGAGGAGTTTTTGTCTTCTTAGTTATGTCTTTTAATGATATTTAAATGTTTTGGCATAATTTAGTCTCGTAAATTGACATTTTTTTTTTAGAAAATCGTTCGACTTGTTAATACATAAACTAAAAAAGCCGACCATAACATTTTCCGTCATAAAATATTTTTTTTAAACTATAAGTAGATTTTATCACAATATTATACAAAAATTAATTTACATTATAATTGTACAAAAGCATATGTCAATCTACAAAATATCTGTCTTGTGTGAATGAAAAAGAGCTTTTGGCTGTTTTCTTGTACTGCTTTCTTACAAATACTTTGGTGTATTATATACAAATACGTATAGTAGAAGATATAAATAACTAAACTATATGTTATTCCCAAACTTTATACAAAGTATCAACATACTACGCTAACTTAACAACAACGCTTCTCAATGACTTACTCCGATAGAATTACTTAAGTCTCAGTTTTTCTAGTCCCGTCCGTAGACATATCCGCAGGTTGGAAATCTACGGATATGTCTACAGTTTTTAAAGCAAATGCAACATTGTGCCAAAAATTTTAAAATATCACTAACAAATTTTCTAAAATTTTCGATTAAAAAAGCCTTCGATTTTTATATGTGGAGAATATATTACTAGATATTTTCTGCGGTTCCACCAACGTCATATTGTTCTTCAGATTTCATAGAATCTTATTTATGATACACTGATACCTATCCATGTTTTTTGAATAAAAGTAACCCAAGTTACTTAGAAGCCAATCGAGAAGGAAATTCTCTTGGGAAAGTGCCGCCAGATTGGTCATACACTCAGGTAATTTGACGACCATCTAGTGAAACAGGTAATAAAATGGCAAGCCTCCGGAATCTAAAGGCTAAGCAGACCAAGAACAACATGAAAAAGGTCAATAGATAAGAAGATTGCTAGAATCTACAGTTGGCTGGAGCTGGAAACCACAGCGCAGGACCGCGATGAATTGAAGTCCCTACTTAAATCCATTTGTCCCGGAATATAGAATATAGGACGAGATGAAGTTATTCCTTATCCTTATCCCAGACATCGGGCAGACCAAGTTCCGCTAAAATCGGACGATACAAAAATTTTAAAAATTAGCTCTTCATTAATTATTATCATATCGAATTCATATGCCTCCCTTAATTAGCACAGTATTATTGTAGCAAAAACAAATAGACGTTTTAATTGTTTTTATACGCATAGATGTATCTGGTAGCTTCCATTCAGTCGATACTCAAAGCCGAGCAGCCTCATTTGTATTCGCTAACGACGCCCCGCGACGGGATTTGAAGTGGCGACTGACAATACGACTTCCTTCCACACTTAAGGGGTTGCTGTGAATTCTTAAAGGCAACGTCAAAGTCGGACCATTCCTAACCCGTCCGCGTCGATCTAATCTTACGTCTTTCCTGTCGTTACGAGCTATAAACTCAGTTCGTTTAACCATAAAATGTGGAAGCTCTTTCCATTTGTGCCCCCTTCCACCCGCCGGACTAACGAAAGTGCCGTATTATGAACAATCTAAACCAAGTACTTAATTATTTTTTGTTACGAAACAAGGTTTAACTCTAATCCTGTAATCATTTATCGTAATGAAAATAGTCTTATGATGAAAATACCGCTATTAATCAAGTTTAGGGTGCTGATCAATTTCGGTGCTTTCGTTAGTCCACGTTTTGTAATGGGGCGGCTCGTGTTTAAATCAACACGTTTTATAAAAAAACACGTTTAATTTTGTGCCATAGATTCTCGATGAGCTATAAATTTTGTTCGCTCGACATAAATATGAAAGCTACTTCCATTTGTGTTTTTAATGTGGCTTCTGCGCTATAAACTTAACACGCTTTGTTTGGAAATGCGAATATTTTTATGTTACAGGTGCTCAATGACTTCGCTTAACATAAAATATGAAAGCTCTTCCCACTTGTGTGTGTTTTGAGCTCTAAAATTAATGAATTTTGTTTTTCAATGCCTTCGGAAAAGAATAGTTTTAAAGCTTTTTGCACTTATTTATGTAAAGCTTTGAAACTAGGCGTTGTAGATAGTTAATTTTTATGTTTTTAATGAACACATCAATATTGTATAAAGTTATTTATTTTTTTGGGTCTTATTTATATAAGATCCAAAATATTTAGGTTTCGTCACTTAATCAAGTTACTTTAAAAATATATATTTATTAATTGATATAACATAATCGAACAAGCTCATCTGATTGTGGTCTTCTTTTTTTAAGGTGTGTGTGTGTGTGTCCACAATTCAATAATTCACTTTTTTTCAGTATCTACGATTGTTGATCAAAAATAGCCTTTCAAAATAGATTAAATGCTTGGAACTATATTTAAGTCGCTCTGCCACATGATGTCTCATTCTGTTCTAATATACTAAAAACTGAAGTAATAACATCGACTAGTGAGTAAACTATAATTGCATTCATTTGAAAGATATAAAAACTATATATAGATGGGAATACTAGTTCCGTTGGACGGCATTAACCGTAAGTGAAATAAGTTGGCGCCAGCAGCCTGCGGCATAGCTGCGGTGCGTCGCGTTGCATAACGAAAACCAGTCGAGATCGCCCTTCATGCACGTTACGTTACTACACCACAAGTGCAAAGCATGCGCCATTTTCACGGTCGGCCCTTGAACGTGTCGTATCGAACGTTTTGCAATAGTTCTTAATTATAAAATACCTGGCCTATAATTTTGACACCAAAAATTATTTTGCTGTTAAGTAATAATTACTATTGTCAATCTTCTATTTTACGTGTACAAAAACATGATTAGTTACTATGCACCCGTTTTCGTTTTGCTCCCCCTTTCGTAATGAAGTCATTTAATTTTAAGCCATAAAGAGATAAAGGGTTGCTGTACGTTCAGCCTAGAGACGAAAGTAAAATACATTATTCCCTAGATAGGCAGCATCGTAAACTTCGTCTTTTATTCCTTCAGTCGACGATCTCGTTTTTCTTTGTCGATAATCGAAGAGAACAAAAACAATTCATTCGAACATCAATCACCTGTCAATGCTCACTAAAGATTCGTACGCGTCCGTGAGAACGGAACCTCGCATCAATCGAATGTCCTTTGCGGTCGACAGAAAGACAAAAAGGGATTCGAACATACTAAGGGATATGAAGAACACGGCTGGTATCGTTCGTTCGTTTCGCGGTCGGCTAACGATTGGAACGCAAAAAAGGGATCGGGGAAGGCGCGATACGACTGAAGACGAGCCCAAGGACGCCTCCCCCTCCCCTTTACTCCACCTCCCCCTCGCCCCGGAATGCGCCAGTCCTCGGGACTATTTTTAGTCATCAAAACCCGATCCCGCCCACCTTCGCAAACAAACGTTCGCGAACGCTCGCGATCCTTTTGAAATTCAAAGTTGACCGCCGAGCTGAGCGCCCGCTGGCGTTATTGCACTTTTTGAAAATGCACCTGTCTATACTGTGTGCGATAAACACGGCGAACACAAACGTTTTTTGCGGGATTTAATATTTTAAATGGTTATGCATTTTTTTGAAAAAGATAGACCAAAAAATGGCTGTAGTTATTGATCGATTGGTAGTCCAAATGTCGCTAGTAAAATCTAAAAAAGGACATTAGAAGAGATATTACGACATTAATTACAGTTTTCTAAATAATTTTCTACACAATAACGAACATTTTCAAAGGATTTAATTTTCTGATTTTAACGCACAAGTCATAAAAAGAAAAGAACTCGTAAGTCATATTTTTTTTCTAACCCTATATTCTAACCACTCATCTATGATTGAGGGTGTTATGAAATTTCTTTGCCGCAAGCGGTAACCCGATATGAACTCAGTCTTGCGTCGTGGAACTCACGGATAATCTTAAATTATGGTAATTCCTAGAGGCACCGTCCACAAAGCAACAAAAAAACAAGGGAAGGTCGCGGCCAAGGATAGATCCCGTCTCGTAATTCGATATAATCACCACCTGGCGCGCGCATTACGTATTGAGACTACTATAGGGTAGGGACAGCAAAAAAAACTAATACTGGGATCCTCAATAAATTAGATTCAGATACTGCCGACACCCGAGTAATTCGGCAATCAACAGCTTCCTTTGATATTTTAATTAAAAAGGAATGACACCGATTTTTCGTCTACTATGAGAACTAAATTATTTCTTCATTTGTTATTTGTCTTTATAAAATTGTAATCAAGATACAATATTAATAGATAAAAGTGATTGAAAAATTCATAGTTTTACCGTTTAGGATTTATCAGTATTAGCCTGTAAGTCACATATGACCAAAGCCATTAAGTCTGCTGCTCTGTAGTCCCTAACGTAAACAAAATGTCTGTAGTTTAAAATAAAACTGGAAAATAATCTGTAAGATTAAATTTCTATAAGCTCAATCGATGTATCGTTACAGCTTGCCTATACTAATGTAGGTACTGCTGCTGTTGGTTTAGTTTTGGGTTAGAATACCGTAAATAAGGGCTGTTCGGCATCGTTTACATAACAATCAATTGTAACCCAAAACAATACGTGTTATGTTGAAACCTTACGATGTTATTTATATAGCCATTCACGTGCATTCTGTAATTATAAACAAAGCGTCACGTTTCCCTATAAGTTCATTCCACCGATAATATCGTAATGTCAAAGTGACATCACCTAATGCGGAGGATTTCTATTACATCACCTTTAATGCATGAAAGAATGGATAAACAATAATAGACAGAAAACCTATAACATTATCGGCGAAATTTAAAAATTAATTCTTTGAAAATTATAAAAGTTTTAAATTAAAATATGATCTAAAATAGAATTTATATTAGCTAACGACCAAAGAAAAATAAAACTACGTAACGATACAAAAAAAAGTGTATAAGCTGTGAGAAGCAATTATCCGCTAATAGATTCCCAAGTTGAATCTGTGAAACAAATAGGCTATAGAGATCCGTACCCAAGTTCAATTGCGGCATCTCCATTTTTGGAGTTCGTTAAAGGGAAACAAGATGGATATCTAACGAGATAGCATCAGTAGTTCTTGCGATGTAGATTCACTATCTCAGGTTGCGAGTCACGATCTGGGGTCGAAGGTTCAGGTTTTTTGCCTTTAGCCAAACGAAGGCTTAGCCATTTTTGTAAAAAACCAAACTCAGGTATCGCTCTTTCGCGTTTTGTAAGACGTTATTCTCTGTCGAGTCTATGATAGCCTTTAAAATTGATATTTATATGGATTCTACGAAAAGAATGAAGATTCAAGAAGCTGTTTCAACAAAAGAGCTCAATTTTAATAAATTGCAGCGCTTACCTTGCAATGAAAATATTTTTTAAACCATGCCCTACGGAGCACCTATAAGATGACATGTTTATCAGAATAGTCCGCAGCAGACTTTTTACGACATAATCTTCGTCAAATAGTTTGTTGTAACAGATTTAGTCCTACTGGGTAGTCTACATTATGAGTTCGTTATTAACTAGTAGTCCTGGTTGTCCCACAGTTGTACCATTAGATAGACGGGATAGCAGTCGACGGCCAGTCGGCGGCGATAGGAAAAAAATGGTCCGCGGAAGCGCCTCGGCGCGCCACTATTCGGGCCGATGAACCGAGCACCTGTCGCCCGCCCCCCGCGCCTTCCGCGCTTCCGTTGCGGCTTTTTGCCTTGCCTCGGACACGGATCATTAGCGGAATCGACGATTGGTGTGAAACGTTTAGCCCCCGACGATCTTTGGACTGGACGATTCGTTGCAGTCCGACCGATCGTGCAGAGGGCGTGCGGTGTCGTTGACGCCTTCCTCATTTCTGGGAACCACTGCTCATGTCACTCGATGGCAGTTCGCACCGCTACTCTTTTTATAAGAAGCTTGCCGGCGTTACACCGGCATCCCACCTGGTGGTAATTGGCGTAGAGACTGCTATAGATGGCAAACTGATCTTTAAAGCAAAGCTTGTTTGACGAGGGCAGTTTTGCCGATCTAAACCATGCATTGGACAGTCGGCAATTCTGGGATTTGCAGCTCAATTATCTTAGATTATGAGCACTCAAAGTTGCGCATTAATTTACTTCGAACAAACGAATTGTTAGCATATACATAGGAAGATCAAATTAAAGTTTCGTTAATTAAAAAGTGTTTTAAACGGCACTTGACTGCCGTTTCTTTTTAGGGAAGCTTTCAATTTATTAAAAATTGTCAGGTTTTAAGGTTAATAAATGATTTTTTAACGTGAGTGAAGTAAGTTGAATTTAATAAAAATATCTTAATTTAACGCTGATACATGCCAAAATTTACCAACACGCGACTGATGATGAATCTTTAAATAAAAGAACTAAAATCAAGAAACAAAAAAAGCAATACAGAGAAAGCAGTGGGCCTATATTAAACTTTTTGTATTTATTAAATTTTAATAATTTAAACATGATAAGATGGCCTTAAATAAAATCATAGATTGGCTTCTTTATTAATATGCATTTTTGATTATATTTCTAGCCGCAAAATTGAACGCTTGTAGCACAACGAATTTTTCGATACTCTTACGAATGTTTTAAGCATTTCAATAACATTCGACGATATTTTATTCCTTTTATCGCTTACCCAACACCATTAAAGTACCTTTTATGTAATATGTTTTTACGTTATAGGTATTGTTAACTTGTCTTACCTGCTTCCCGCGGCCGCACTTGAGTCAACATTAGACAAACGTAAAACATTCTAAAACCCTTTGCGTCAAATATTTATCGGTCAAAGAGGACCGTATAGGCTCCGTGCGGCGAAATTTTAATTGCGTTATGTAACCGAACAGTTTATGAGGCTTTTCAGATACATTAGTAAATTTCACCGTGAAGGGGATTTTTTAGGTTTTAAGAGAGTTGTTAGGTAGATATGCAAGAATATGGTAGATGTAGCAAAGTTGATTATTACGTAACTTTTTAGTATTTGTGGACGTAGTTTTTAATGACCATGATTTAATATTTTTATTTTTTTCGAGTTTAATTTATATTATAGTATTACTTTTAGTACATTATTAAGTGAATATAATATATATAGGGGTCGTATTTAAAAATATTTTTATTAATATAATGTGGTTATAAATATTTTATCAAATCAAGAATTGATCCTTTTCTGAATGCCATATGAGTATGAAAATCCCATGCTGGAACTATTCTTATTCTTTTTTATTGAGACTTTCAAATTCAAATTAACATTGCCACCTCTCAACTTGTGGGGTTCGTCAACCCATGGAATGTAATTAAAAATATAATGGTTATTCGTAGGGCTGTGGCACGAAGAAGGCATTGTACTATAATGAAAGCAGAACAATGAAGGTCGGGGACCCGTAGGTCACAACAGCCTGCTGCGATTACCAGCCCCGAGCGTGGGTGATGTGGGCTTACATAATGACCTCAAAGCGTCTTCTTACCCTTTCGGTACTACCAAGTAAATCATACATAAGTTTTAATACAAGTATGATTAATATATATTTTTTTACCAAACGCTTTACCTTTCAACAACACCACAATATTTAGAATATAATTTTATGTTTACACAAAATGTTATATGACATCAATCGATATGTAAGTAAATAAATCAAACAATCAATTAGCAAAACCTGTGGTGACCTTAAGTAGACTTGCAGAGTGACATGAATGAATCAATATAACAAATGAAATAAATGAACCAACAGCAGAAATATTTGTAAAGGTTAAATAAATTAGTGCAGAACCGTCCGCCTTCTTCGCATCTTCTTTTCCAGTGGTCCAACTATTTTATTTACTATTAGCGCCAAAAATAACCGCGTCGACTCGATTCTAGCCCATTTACCTATTTGATTAAGAGCGAATGAGAATGGGACTTACTTGATACGGGGCCGATGCTCGCTGCTAGAAGCAGGATGCTCGATGCCAGGAGGAGCTGCATGTTTGCTGAGAAGTGCGCGTGTACGTGGTCTAGTACTGGATGGAACACTTGCTGGATGCGCTAACGCAACATGGGACACTCGGGGCACACTGAGAGCGCGCTGGCCGGGACCCTGCTTATAACAGTGACGCGTCCCGCGCGCGCCACCGCACAAACAACGGTCCCGATCCCGCCGCTCCCCGCCCCCGCCCGCCATCCATCGCTCGTCATACTCTCCAATCTATCACACATGAGTCATACGCAAGAGGTAATGGATGCAGTGTAATTGATAACGGCCGCGTGTTGCGCGCATGCCGCCCAGCCGCGGACGTCCGGCGCTCGGCGCCCGCGCTCCTCAGCACGGGAGTTATCTCGAATCGTACCGCACAATAGTTTGCGTTTGCGCTCAATTTGCTCTTGTTGCCCTCGAGGCGGATTCCTCTACGTCGAAGGGGCTGCGTCGTGGTTTTTTCGTGGCTACGCGCCCCTTTGTTGCATCGCCCATTCACTCGAGAACATCCCGACGGCAATTATTGCAAGCGTACTAATTTATTCCAACAACAACGGGTGATGCGCGCCAAGAAATTCCTTTGGAATTATTTTATTGACTCATATAGCGCCAACGTAGCGAGCTCGGTCCTGCCTTTTAGCATTCAGCAGACTCCGTCCCCGAGGTGCGGCCCTATGTCTTACGGCCCATCATAACTTTTATAATAGTCGTACGGCATAATATGAATATTCTATTATCTATGCGTCCCATAAAACATTGATGAAAGTAATCCCTTAGCGGATCAAACTAAACGAGCTCTATAAAAATTGGTTTATTTTTTTCTGAATACTTCGCGTAGCACTTACATCTAACCAGTGCTCAGATTTTACAGCAGGTCTCTTTATAGCACGGCAATGCATACACAATTCATTAAATAATAATAAAAATTCTAAAAAAAATTATCAACTTTTTAAACTGCACTAGTTTTACCTCATTCTACATGCAAGCAAGTACTTCAAAAGGATTAAAGACTGATAATTTGACACAATTATAGCTTTCATTATTTTATGACTTATAAACCAACGTCAGTGGACCCTGCGGTTTCGCCTGGACGATTTTTTTTATTTGTAATCCATCATATATGGTAATCCGGCTAATAAACCATCTCTGTGCCAAACTCCAACCAAATCCATCCATCCGTTATTGCGCATAATGGAAAAACAAATAACTTATATACTTTCCTAAGAAAATCATTGATTTTTATTATTATTTTCCAAGAAAATATTAACATTATTTTAACTAAACCGAATTTGTTAATTCATAACTATAAACTCTACCATTCGGTCGCAATCAAACACAGAAAGTCAAAATCGGTTTGGATGTTTGGTAACTATAATGCCCCCATTTGACACAACATATAAACTAAGAGCGAGTCAAGCACGCACATGGAAGGGTTCCGTAGCCTTACATTTTGTTAGGACGACTATAAATGCATAAATTTTTCGAGTAGTATAAATATACCCATATATGGTACCAAGTATGCTACCTCACACGATGGAGTAAGTCGAAAGTTTTTTTTTTATATATGGAAGGGGGAGGGGGGTGACAAAAATTATTTTTACATATTTTTAAATACGGACTTGTGGATCTTCAATATACATCTTTCCACATTTTTGTGACAATCGGTGCAGAAACCGCGGTGTACGAGCCCGGACGGATAGACGGACAGATATGACCAAACTACAAGGGCTCCTGATTGACAACGAAACCCTAAAAACCCATATTTTCGGACAAAATTTCAAAGTTACTCTCCGCGATAAGAGATGCATTTGTACACATACTTATTTTATTTAATATTACACACTTTTGTGAGTTTTAAAGATCGTTCAGAGACTAACTCTTAACAAATACCCGTACTTGAGGTATCGACATTCCAAGAAACTTCTTATTTAAGAATTATACTTTGCCTTATGTTATTTAACGGTCGGTGTATCTGTAATAACTTGGATTGAGTAAAGCTTACATTAAACACAACATAATTTGAACTTTTGGTTAAATTAAGAGGTAATGTTATTTAGCAACTGTCTCTGAAAAAATTTGCTTTTTAATTAATCTATCTTTTTAAAGACAATTAATTTTTTTTAAATTAAGTATGTCAGCTTATTATGCCTTATGTCATAAATGATCGAGATTGCATCCTATTCCGTAGCCTAGTGGTATGGGCCCTTGCTTTGTAAGCCGGAGGTCGTGAGTTCGAATCCCACGGGGGGACAATGACTTTGTGTTGTTGTTTCTTGGTTGGATTAGGGCAATGCGGCTGATCACCCGATTAGCTGAAAAGAAAGATGATCCATGCATCGGATTGGCATGTAAAATGTCGGTCCTGTGCCTGATCTCTCTCCGGTCGTGTCGGATAACCGTCCCATCGGACTATGAGAGTAAAGGAACAGAGAGTGCACTTGTGTTTGCACGTACATTTGTGCACTATAATATCTCTCGCGCAGTTGGCTAATCGCTAATAGATTAGATTGACCGCCGTGGCCGTAATTCGGTCAGGAGGACTTTTTTTTTACATTTCATTAAATAAATACGAGAACAATATATTATTATAATCTTCAAGGAAATACACAAATGAAGTAACAAACAATGGAAAGGTTAGGCTTGATTATAAAAATAACATACTGTTGTTGAAAACACAATATCTGTTTTTATATAAAAGAAATTCCTAAATATCTAAAGGCGAAGTACTACAGACAATACGTGGCGTCTACATTGTTCATTATATTATTAGTTTAGAACCACGCATATCCAAATCATCGTTTCTATAAAACTAATGGAAATCAAAATTTGATGGAAATATTGATTTTATTCCCAATAATTATTTTTTTCATAATTTCAAGATGATTACGCTTTATATTATAACTAATCGAGCGACTTGTGTCCAAATCAAGGAGATGCCCTGTGTAATAGATCAACAGATCCCCCGTCCCATGATCACACACATCTTCCTCCTAGCCTTTTTCCCAAGTTACTT
>JAOCPS010857041.1:0-18422 GCA_025505425.1 Graphium colonna
ATGCTTATGCGTGCGCTCATATATTTGCTTGCAGGTTGTTAGGAGATTTTTTCGCGGAATATTGATAATTAAACAGTTAATTAATAATTAAACAGTCTTATAGAATTGCTAAAGATTAGTAAAACTGTGAAAATCCTTTATTGTTTGCTACCTTACCCGACTGCAAAGGCAAGGTACTTTAACGTTCGCTTAAATATTTATCCAAATCTATGAATGTGTGTAGTATTTATTACAGTTATATCTGTTGTTCAGTTTAGAATTTATTGTATAACACGGAATAAACATTTATGATGAATGTTATTTTTGGTTTGATATCAATACATCGACCACGTTTCATAACGCATACAAAGTAAAATGTTATTAGAAATTAAGCCTATGTTTGTGACACTTAAACATTTAAAAAACTATATAAAAGCATATTACTAATTAACCTTAACGTTAACTTCCAAATTACTAAAGATAAATATGGTACTTGATATATAATGTTATTACTCGTAAATAAAATTTTCATTGTAAGAACATTCTTATAATAATTGTTTTCTCGTAACGTAAAATAAAATTATCTCTATGTACTATACAGGTTGACTGTTAGATGTTATATGTGACGATCATATAAAAGGAATAAATTTATTATTAAAAGCAAATATTAATTGACTACTGACTGAACTTAATCGAAAGTTGAGTAAATATTTACGAAAGCCCTGGGCATCCCAGCAGACACGGCGCGCTGGTTTATTTTTACTTCAAAATTGTGTGTTGTTATATAAATTACGAAAGCAAAGCGATAACTTTTAAACGCCGTTAAAAGTTATGATTCATGAGGTTCATTACAGTTTCTTAGTAACGTTAAATAGGTTTTGACTATACCGATACGCATATTGTATATTAAATATTACTCTACTTAAGTTACTGAAAACCATTTAGGCTAAACACAATAATACGAATAGAAAAATAAACTTTGAGAAGGGTAGCGATATACTTTCTCATAACTTCAATGACAAACAGTCATTGACATATGTCGTTTATATCAAATATCGCCAGCGTTTTACATATCATGTTTTCCATTTATACTGTTATAGACTTCTTTTATAACGAATGAATGTAATACGTTTAATTTTTCTGCGGTATCTTCTGATTAAATTTAAACTGTCCTAAGTATTAAGTTCAATGCAATTCTTTGCGATGTTATCGGCTGTCGCATAATTGTTCCCATCATTGAGTAACTTATTCTTGCAATTACCCATATAATTAATTTTTCTCCTGACATTAGATCCTTCCCACCCCTGTGACGTAAGGTACTCGTCCGTCCACTCCAATCCCGTATTTCTCGCACATTACCGACCTATCTCTATTTTGCCCTTCTTTTCAAAGGTACTTGAGTCTTGTTCACAAACAAGTGACTCCATTCATATTTACTAATAAATAAATCAGTCCTCTCCAATCCGGATTTAGACCGGGACATAGTATTACCACTGCCCTCCTTAAAATAGCTGGCGATATTAAGGCTGGGATGGAGAACGCCAAAGTGACGATCTTAGTTTTAATCGACTTCTCCGATGATTTTAATACCGTCAGTCAAAACATTTCAGTCCTTTCATATTTATTAGTTTCTGACAAAGTACTGGAATGTTTATCTTCTACCTTCGAGGACGCCAGCAGAATTGGCTTTATACAGTAACTGGCGTTCCTCAAGTCGTAGTCCTTTCTCAACTTTTATTTTTTGTTTGTATAAACCTTATCACAAATAATCTTCAATGTGCGTATCATCTTTATGCGGATCACCTGCAATTATATACTCAAGAAACACATTCTTTAATAAAACTGGATTTGTCTACCCTTCCACTGATAATTTTCAATTACACCGTTACACGTATCGGGTAAAATGTAAATGTAGGTTTATTTTTGATAATACACTTAGCTCGAACAGTCAAGTTGCAAGCGTTTGTCAGAAAGTCTTAGGTGTGTTGCGAAACCTTTATCGTTTTAAAAAAAAAATTTAAAGGAACGTTCGCACAGGCTCTTATTTTTCCTACCATTGGCTATGGTGACGTGTGCTATGTCTTGAATGTGGAACTACTCAATAGACTTGACCGACTTCTAAATAACTGCATGCGATTAATTTTCAATTTTCGTAAATATTACCATTTGTTTCTGACTACCGTGCCTTACTTCAGTGGTCACACATTCGACAGCGTTCCTTGCGTGCATTGACCACTATCTATTCCTTTTTAAATTCTTTTTCTACTCCAATGTACATTTCCCCCTTTTCCCTTAACATTTGTGAAGTCAGTAACAAAAATCTTCGTTCGTTGCAAAATCGCCTTCTACACTGCGCTTATCACTGTTCTGACTTCATGCACTCCTCTTTTTTACCCAATCCACTCTTAATGGAATGCGCTACCTCTCGAAATTAGAATGGCAAAAAGTCTAGTCGTACTAAAAAAAAAGCTTCGTAAGCATTTTCTTTGTTGTGTTTTATTGTATTATTATTTTATGTATTTTTGTATTACATGTTATTTATTATAAATATCTAAACTTGTTTATCTGTGCACCAACCAAATCTTTTCTGGACCACCCTAAAAAATAAATGTAATATACCTATAAAATTTTCCAAAAAGTGTGCAATTTTACTTTAGTTGAAAAGTTCGCTGCAACATGATATGATAGATCTTAAAGCGACAGGCACTATATATAAAATGTTCTTGAAGTCTTCCAATGGGTGATGTAGTCGACACATTTTAACGGGGTTTTGATGATACAGTGATACAAAAATCTCTTAATTTTTTCCTAGGCATAAGTAATAGGTTGCACTTTTAAAAACATATTCGCGTGTTATCCTCGGTAGAATGACATATTGACTAAAGAAATAAACAAAATCTAACTAACAAAAAGTAATTAAATTTTGGTCGAACAAGCTAGTGTAGTCATAAAACTGGAACAAGTGTTTTAATTAAACTGAAATTAGAAAATAAATTAGTAGGAGAGTATTAGTAGAATTTTAAGTTTTGTGAAAATTAAAAGCAATCAAATAGTTTCTAACTTATTTAAATGAATGTTAAATTATCTAAAAATATGTAACCACTAGTATATATAGGTAAGAGATTTATCTGTCACCATAGATGTATTAATTTTACCATGCTTTATAACGAACAACAGCTCCAGAACATAACAAATTACTATACCACCGTCTCTCTAAACCATTTGAGGGTCAAAAACTCTCGCTGTAAAGAAAAAGTTTGGATTTAAAAAAAAAATATATTTTAGAACAGGATTTTTCTTTTATTAGCAGTTGTTACTCGTACTAAGAGTTTCGTGTTTAATTGCATCACACCTTTGTAACTAAAAAATTACTTTAAGCAAGGCTTTAGATAAACTGTTTTAGATCAATTCATTGCTAAAGTGAGAATTCATGTCATTCAATTCATTCCTGGCTTTTTTAACTAAAACTTATATTTGTATATAACATGATCTTTGGAAAAAAAATGACACCCCCTCAGCTTCTTACGACGGTTTTTGTCAAGCTTTCTTTACAACCTGATGGTAGTATTTTTGACACTTAAATGCTAAATAAAGAAATTTGATTGGATATTAAATACGATCAATTGTCATTTTTGAAATTTAATTTTTATCTGATATTTTTAGTTGTTAGCAAGCAGAAATAATAGAAAATCAATTGCAAAATTAAATATTTCGTTGTCCTGTTTTCATTTAGTGTTAGAAAATGAAAAAAAAAATCAGTTAATGTTTCATATTTTTTTAGTAACGTTGAATATATTTTGATTATATTAATAAGCACATTGTATATTTAATATTACACTACTAAATTTACTGAAAGCACTTCACCTAAACAAAAGAATACTTTGATGACCGGTTGGCGCAGTTACTAAGACATTGGTTACGACGTCGCAGGTCGTGGGTTCGATTCCCACACGGAGCAAATATTTGTACGACCTACAAATAGTTGTTTCGGATCTGGGTGTTTGTCTTTATGGGATTTATGTTTGTAAAACGCCCTTGTAACACAAGACTTTGGTCTTATAATTACGGCAGTGTTTTTATTCAAAAGAAAAATAGAGAATATTAAATTAACAATTCTTTTCAGGCGTACAAACATATACAGAACAGCGTGATGACATATCCTGGATCGATGACAAGGCCCGAATGGTGGCGTGACGTAGTCTATTGGCAAAACTACGCGCAATCAAAGCTTTGAACACACAAAATACTCAACTAAATGGTAAAAACTAAGGTGCTGACAAAAATCGTGTGGTCACGATACGATAAAATCAAATATTTTAAAATTAATAAACAAAATAAATTGTCAAAGAAATTTCAGTACTCAAAGTTGCATTTTGCATTTTTTTTGTTTTCCTTTAGTTCAAAGGTAGTTAATGTGATAAAATCCTTGACGTAGCTATTGTTTAATATTGAATATAAAAATACTGTTTAATTTTTCCCTTAATATTTGACTCAAACTGATGTTTCCTGTAAATAAAAGGACCAAGACTTACTTTGTGATAAAACTAATTAAGTGATGTTGAAAACTATACGATTCACAAATTTATTATACTCTATATCTTTTTTATTTTTTTTTTATAAATATATTATACACTTTAGTCTTAAATAGCATTTGTGATGGTTTTTATAGCTTTATATAATGTGATGGGAAATATTTTATTGGAATAAATTATGGTGATAATATTATTAATTTTTTTTTGTTAAAATTTGTTTTATTTAATTTACCTTACACAATATAGTATAACCTTTAGAGAAAATTACGAAAATTGAGAGTAGAATAAATTAAAGGTGCCTTCGTGTTACCCTAATGGAGTCTGCATATACAATGAGAATGTCAATCAATCCGTCGGTCTGTACAAATGTCGAGACCGAATGAACTTTAGTTTAGTTTACAACAAAACCACGACCCCTCCAGCGATGTTTAAAACCCTGGTTATATGTGCTCTTCTAATGGCGTAAGTATTACTTAATAATGTGCTAATGTAATGACTCTATTTAAAACATTTTACATATTAAACACTTAATTCCCAAACCAACTAATTCCACTTTTGTCAAAAACGTGGAGTTCGCTAAGACAGGATTTACAAAAATTTTAAATGTAAGAAAACACATTAGGAATTTCGTTCCTAGTTGGCCTCCACGCACCCTTTTTATGTTTTCCCTTCTCCTTTATTTGGCTCATTATTTTAGAAAAGAGAAATAAATATAAACCTCACTTCAATTATAAATTCAATCTGAGTCAGCTAAAGTAAAGTAAGCCTATTTTTATATTGTCCCACTGCTGGGCCTCTAGACAGAGGGTATTGGGCATAGTGCCACGAGGCCCAAGTGCGGATTGGCAGACTTCACATATCTTAGAAATATTATTTCTACAACAATCGAAAATTCTTAGATATGGTTTCCTTATGATGTTTCCCTTCACCGCAGAGCACGTGGTAAATCAGTACTTTAAATTCCAATTAGAAAATTAACAATTTCATTGGTGCCGGCACCGGGTATCGAACTCACGTTCGCTTTGAGTAAACAGAATTGAAGGCGAGCGCCCGGACACTGAGCTGCCACGGCTCAGCGGGACATATTTTATTATTTTAGCGTTCTGTAGTCCACTAGGTACCCTTATAATTTTCCCATGTCACGAATTGTCACCAATTGTCACGAAAATTGGTAGGGAGATGTATATTGAAGATCCTATATTTTGGGTATTTTTCGAGTTCGCTAGTGAAGACTAGACTCAAAAATCCGCATTTTTTTGACGATGGGTCAACCAAAACGTTACAACTAACAGACATTATTTTAATAAATAAAAATATTTTTTATGGTCAAGGAGCTTATAACAATTTTAATTATTTATTTTTGTATGTTTTATTTTATTTTTGAATCTAAAGTAGGTCGACTGAAATTTTTAAATGGGTCACTCGGCGATCCGCGTGTCAATATGCCGACCTATATATGCTATCATTCATAATAATAAAAAAATACAATATTTAAGGGTCAACGCCGACGTAGAAAATGTCTTGAAAGGCGTGAAAAAGCAGAAGGAATTAGAGTATGTTCTAGTGGATTTGCTAAACGGCATAGAGCGCCGCAACGATTTCACTTGCGTGACCATCATTTGCGATTCGGTTTACTTGAATCTATTCGATGGAGCTTTGTTTTCTAAAACCTATACCGTACCGTTTGTCATAGTAAGTATTATTATTGAAATATATTTAAAAACAAATATAGATTTATTTATTTTAAAACTTACTAAGCATATCTTATTAAGCAATGCGATATAGGACTTTACTCTAAAACTCTCTCTAATCGCTTGTAAACACCCAAAGTATTGTATTCTATAATATATCTATATAGAATTAATCATTATAGACCGTTTCAAAATAATAGGGCATAAAATCTTGTCACCGCTTTGCTGCACTTCTACAGCCACGCCCATCCGGAGATATGCATGACTTGAGGTTGCCGGATGGTCATTCCTACTCTTTTCTTTTTCCACTTCTTTTCCCGCCAAATCCTGAATCCTGACCCCGTCCAATAAACCTTGTCAATACAATTTCCCTGGTTGACTACGTACTCATAACTTTCCGGATGATGTGTGTGTCTATGGCAACGGGATCGCTTAACATCAGGTGAACGTCTGCTCGTTTGTTTTGATTCCATAAAAAATGCTAAGAAAGGTGAATAATAACTAAGCCAATTTCAGATTGTTGTAGCAGAACACGAAGACCTCTGGTCTCCGAACTTTTATACATTAGAGGCACTACGACAAGCGAGGAAAGATGGCTGCAATGCATATATAATTGTTTTGGCGAATGGATTCCAAGCTTCTAGATTACTAAGATTCGGTGATCGGTATTGAATTCTAATACTATCAAAATATTACAACGGTGATAAAACACCTGCTGTCGTTGATATTTTTATACAATTTCATTACAGATACCGACTGCTAAATACCAGAGCGAAATACATAATGCTGCACGACGTTAGGCTATTTGAAAGCGAACTACATTATCTGTGGAAACGCATAGTAAACGTCGTGTTTCTTAAGCAACATGAAAAAGGGCGCGAAAAATCTTGGTTCGACCTATCGACCGTTCCGTTTCCCAACCCTATACAAGATGTGCTAATAACGAGAAGGGTCGATGTGTGGAGAAACGGAAAATTCCATTACAACAGAGAGTTGTTTGCGGACAAAACAAAAAGTCTGAAAGGCGAAACGCTGAACGTTGTGTACTTAGAGCATGTCCCATCTGTTGTAGTGAGTCATACAAATGACAGTAAGAAAGTTGGAGGCGTTGAAATAGAGGTGTATTTCTTATTTTCCTATTATAGGATACAGTATTTTAGATTGTATTTGCGAGATTCATTTGTTAGTAGTTTTATTTTTTGTCTATTTTTTTTTATATAAACAAAGTGTATGTAGTAGTTCTTTTAAACAATATTTTGTTATCGGGACGCTTTTTGGAACGAAGTTCCTTAACGCCACTTACGGTAAGTGCGATTCAGTGGTAATCGTCACGTAACGAAATGCGGTAAGCTATGTGTACCCGTGTGTGTATCCAGGACGCGAGCAAGCGAGTGGGTATCCGGATGCGCAACTCTCTCTCTCTCTCTGTTCCAGTGTCTTTTTATCATATAACTTCAACCCACGGTTGTACAGACACGGACTACATTATATTCGCTGTAAACTTTTTACATTAACATAGGTTTTCATAAGAAAACAATTACAGATCCTGAACACGATAGCTTCAAAAATGAATTTTAAACCCAAGCTGTACGCGCCGCCTAACGCAGAGGTCAGTAAGTGGGGCGAGAAGCAATCCAACGGCTCGTTCTCTGGTCTCCTGGGCGAAATGGATTCTGGTAAAGCTGACATCGCCGTTGGCAATTTGCAATACACTCCTTACTACCAGGAGCTGACCGATTTGAGCATACCGTACACCTCACAATGCTGGACGTTTCTAACCCCTGAAGCTACGTCTGACAACTCTTGGAAGACTTTGATCTTGCCATTTAAGTGAGTTATGATAAACTAGGACACATTAGAGATTTAGATTAGATCCTCCTCGTCGCGTCATGTTCTTCATTACTAAGGGTCGTGACTCCCTTGCTGACCTTCCTTCTGACACTTTCTCTTACGCTTCCACTGTGAAGCTTGGATTAGATAGAGAATGTATATTTAAACTTAAATCATATGACGTTATGTAACAACAAATATTATGTTCATAAAATAATTAAACTGCCTTTAAACGCCCTTTCGAGTTTATTAGAAGAAAACTATCGTGCTATATATAATTCTTACAATTATTTTGATTTAAGAATGAAAGTATTAGCCAGATTTGTATAAAATTTTTATGGAACCGCTTCACCCGCAAATATACCCTTTTAAATGAAAATACACAAAAATAATTAAAAATCGGTTCTTGACAAAGAAATCGGTAAATATACATAAAAAAGATCCATACAGTCGGACATATAACATGAGGTGGTAGAGCGTAACAGCCTTTCATAACTTTTGCTGCACTTTTAGGGTCACGCTCGTCCGGGGAAGTACGACCGCCCGTAGTATAAAGTAGGCATAAAATAAAATATGCATGACTTTTGGGGATGCCGGATGGCCATGTCTACCCTTTTCTTTTCCCACGCCTATCCCCTTCAAATCCTTAATCCCGATTTATCCTATCCAATAAACCTATTGTATCCAATTTCCCAGTTTGGCAACGCACTCGCAACTCGCGTTGCTTGTGTCCATGGACGACGGCATCACTTACCATGAGGTGAACCGTCATGCGCCTTTATCTTCCTTTCTATAAAAAACATATCCATCAACATATTTTTTTTTAAGTCGGTTAATATAAAAGACGTATTCTTCGTACTATATAACTTTTTATATATTACGATGATTGGTGAGTCTCCGACGATATTAAAGGAGGGCACTCGGTACTCGGTCATCATATGTAATAATTAGGGGCACAGTTTCCGACTAAACTTTCCAATAAATCAATGAAGTGTGCAGTGGCAAGGCGCGGCGCCAGATCAGCAATACACCACCGACGCCCGAGCGCTCCCCGGCCTCCCCCGGGCGCGTCATATTCGCTAAGACCGACATAAATTGCGCAATAATTTATTTAACTTTGGATTATGTTTACGCAATAGTAAATTAATATTTACTTTTAATTCTTCATATATGATCCCCACATGTAACGTCCTTGAACATTGAAAATGAGTCATCAGTCATCTTGTATGCAGAATGCCTTACAATTTTTTATAAATAATGATTGACGTATATGCACATTACAGACTGTATATGTGGGTAGCTGTACTCCTGGTTTTGTTAATAACAGGGTCAATTTTTTTCGGATTGGCAAAATTTTATATGCATCTGATGGATTACAGAAGTGAAGTAGCAAATGAGAATTCCAAGCAAGTAAAGAAGCAAAAATGTAACTTGGGTAAGTAGAAATGAAAAAGAATAAAACTGTTAATTCCATTTGGTAATCAAATAAAAAAAATAAAAAGGCTTTGTGGTTAGCCCATTTATAGAAGAACGAATAAAACTATATTTTTAAGAGAAAATTAATGAAAACAGTAAAATGTTCCAGAAGTGTATTTTCGTGACATATTTCCACTGAATTAATCTGGAAAAAAAGTACTAAACTGATTTTTATGGGATTAAACTGTAAGTAAGTCCATTCAAATAAAATATCATATTCGACGAAGTTATCCCCGAACATACATAAAAAATTGACTCTTCCGAATTCATCCCCTCAAAAACATCCCGTTTTAAAGTCAATTCAGTTTCAGTCGGGGCGGAAACGCAAGTCATTGGTTCTAACTATATCCGGAGCGATCGCGTGATGTTCGTAATCAAATATAAATTATATTTTAAAGTTAGATATTTTTCACAAAATAATATAAACCACTCCCTCTACCATTATTACCATCTAACATCACTTACACCCAAGCATCTTCATTTTAAAAGATAGTTTACATTTCTCAGATACTATACAAACAGCCTGCAAACTAAACATTGCAACGCCGTGTTAATTTTTTACAAAAGCTCAGACGAAGCATTATTTACTATTTGACTTTCAGAAATGAGACCGAAGGGCTTGTATTTGTTTGGCGAAATAACTAACAGCATTCTCTATACATACGGTATGTTACTAGTTGTATCCCTGCCGAAACTACCTTCTGGATGGTCGATCAGACTGCTGACCGGTTGGTACTGGCTGTATTGCATACTTCTCGTCGTGTCGTACAGAGCTAGTATGACCGCTATACTCGCCAACCCAACTCCTAGGGTCACTATAGACACTTTGAAAGAACTGGTCAATAGCAGAATTAAATGTGGCGGCTGGGGTTTCGAGACCAAGCGGTTCTTCGATGAATCATTGGACGATATCGGCCAGAAAATAGGTCAAAGATACGAAGTGGTGAATGATCCACAAATGGCGGTTAAACGTATTGCCCGAGGAGACCTCGCCTATTACTATAACAGGGACTTTTTGAAGTATCTTAGTGTCGTACGAGGAAGTAGTCTTAATATGAGCACGTTCTCTTCAAACGATACAGAGACAAGAAATAAAGGAATGGAGAGGAACTTGCATGTAATGTCGGACTGCGTGGTGAATATTCCGATATCAATCGGTTTCCACAAGAACTCGCCGCTGAAAACCTTAGCTGATGTGTATCTGAGACGGATTGTAGAAGTGGGTCTTGTTGAGAAATGGCTCAACAATGTCATGCACCAAATTAAATCATTAGAAAGGAATGAAGAGGAGATAAAGGCTTTGATGAATCTGAAGAAATTGCATGGTGCCTTCATAGCGTTGGGCTTTGGGTATTTCGTAAGCATGCTATGCCTGATCGGCGAATTATTGCATTGGAATTACATCGTCAAAAGGGATCCACAGTTTGACAAATATGCAATCGATTTGTACTATTTGAATAAAAATAAAAAACGTTGATTATACGAACACATATATTTTAAATTATTTACTCAATTGTCTAATTTGCCTTTAAATAAATATTGATCTCAGTCGCTTGCATTTTTATTTGAAATTCACTGGTTAAGTAAATAAATCTGGTTCTAGGTTTTGTTCAAGACATTAATAAAAATGAAAGATTATAATTTCTAAGACTTACGCGAATATTCCACATTTTAAATTAAACAACTTTACGGACCAACTTTTAAAGACACAATAAGTAGTTCCTGCATAGATCGGACTAACATAATATTTAAGCTGAATGTATGCAGGATTGAAAAGTGATATCAAGACCTCAAACACTGTATAGGGACGCTGTATAGGGTTCGAATCGATAAAATTAAAAATTAACCACGATGAAATACGTAATGTTGTTCAATTTAGAAATGAAAAAGTTGGTAAATTCGCGATAAATATTCATCATTCAATTAAGTTCCTTATAAATAACATCATAACAAATAGGCGTTATAAATATTAGTCACTTATAGTCCCAAAGCCGCATACATTATTTATTAAAATTCTAAATATTATATGACATATTGACACAATAATAATGAAATAGCTTATAGATCCTAAACATAATGAAAAGCTGATAAATATCTCATAATAAACATTTTTTCGAAAAGGCACATATTCATCAGAGAATATAATTTAAAAACCAGGGGTGAGCAACCTTTTATAGCAATGGGTCAATTCAAAGTTTGAAATTTTTTGATGGGCAAAAATCACACTTTCTAATAGTATTTAAAATTGTATTCACATAATCATATATAAATTTATAATATACCTAACGTTTGGCGAGTCGCATAAAATTGTAAAGTGGGTTACATAAAATTTTTTAGCAGGCCGTATGCAACCAGCGGGCCACCGTTTGCTCACCAGTTTTACACTATGTTTTAAGCCTGATAGTAAATTACTAATATACAGAACACAAGTCATAATTTGACATCATAAGAAACAAAAATAAAAAGATAAATCATACAAATACTAAGAAGAAACATGAAACATTCATGCTATACATTACTTCAATAACTTAAATTTGCTGTCTTCATAAAATCTGTTGCTATTTAAAACATCTTGTGAAGCAAAAATTCAATTTGCTGAATACAATATCACATTTTAACATACTTTTTTGCATTCATATTCCATATAACTTTAAACTCATATACATATGATGACAAAACCATGTGTCATCACATACACTGGCAACAAAACTATTTATTTTTACATTCTAGTTATTGTAAAAATATTTTCTTTGCCACAAACATTTTATTAAAATTCAGTCAAATGTAGTCACTATTTATCAAAATTTTTAACCAAAACCTAAACTATATAATATTAAATTTAATTTTATTAATATTAATCATATCAGCATGCTGCTTTGGATGAACTAACTTGTGAAGATTGTAAATTGTTTGTGTCCACAGTACAAAATATTGGTTTGGCTCCTTCAGGAGCATTTTCTAATATCCATGGATGCTGCAACACTTGTGTTAATGGCAGCCTTTGTTCCGGATTTATCACAAGAAGTTTTCCCATTAAGTCTTTCGCTTTCTCTGAAATGTAGTCTGGATACTTAATAATCACATATCTAATTTTTCTATATGTCTGATGTGAATCCTTAGCATCAAACGGGGGCAATCCAACCAAGAGCTCGTAACACAGCACACCAAGACTCCAAATATCAACAGCATAACTATGAGGTTTCCCTTCAATCATTTCAGGTGATAAATAATCTAAAGTTCCACAGAGAGTCATGCGTCGTGATGACGGCGAGTGCACTGACCACCCAAAGTCAGCAATTTTTAATTCGTAATTGTGACCAATAAGTAAATTCTCGGGTTTAATATCGCGGTGTATTACTTTTTTGGCGTGACAATATATTAATGCTTTGGTTAAATCTCTTACGTAGATCGCAGCAGTTCTCTCATCGAATCTCTCGTGGTCCTTGAGGAGTTTGTACAACGCGCCATGCTTTGCGTATTCCAAAATCAAATAAATTCTCTTCTCGTCGTGGAAGTAGCCATACATGCGTAAAATATTTGGATGGCGTAATCGGCACTGAATTTCTACTTCTCGCCGAACTTGATGTTCAATTTCAGAATCCAAGATTTGACTCTTAAATAAAACTTTTAAGGCCACTACGTAAAGCGATTCCTTTTCGCGTGCTAAATAAACATTACCGAATTTGCCTTTACCAAGAGGCCTTCCCAAGTCAAAGTCTGATAGCGACCATACTTTCTTCTTATCGTCTTTCTTAAGTTCAGGTTTGCCGGCGCCTTCCTTATCGTTCTTTGTACTTTGCTGCGGTCGTGCGAAAGGTAAAGCAGGCACTTTAAAATTATCCGTGGCCATTTTTTGCAAATTTGTTAAACAGGTGCAACAGCGGCCACTATTAGGAGGGCGATTTTCTTTACATTCACACTTTTGCACATTCATTATGTGCTAATATATCCAGGGACTTAATTAATAACAATATAACTAAAATGTTAGAATAAAAATTAAACTTATCTACTTTCAAGTTTAAACTTTGAATAACGTACTTTCGTCTTTGTCAGTCATGTCAAATTGAACAGGTTTAGGTTCGCCAACTTGTCGACTGTTGACATTTACAAGTAAAAAAAATTAGTGGACTGTACTAATCCACTAGTTATAGAAAGATATTTTTCTTTTATTAAAAATAACAATAATTATTGTGTAGGACATCATTTGTTGTGATAAAGATGTAAACAGATTTTTTTTAATGTTCACAATAATAGTGACGTGCTTTTTAAAAAAAATTAAAAGTAGCTGGACTGTAAAAATTTATTTTAAAGATAATTGGGAAAATGTTCTTAACTTATATTGGAATAAATAATGATAATTGACATTTACATCGTAAAATCATAATTTTGCGTGGTCAGAAGCATAATTCTATTTTATAACATATTATTATTCTGTATGGTCAAAGTCAAGGCAAGATATTAGAATCATGGAACCTGTAGTAAGGAGAATAATCTTATTTGGAATTTGCAGTCTTAAGCAAAAAATAAGTTATAAGCAGACTGAAATAACATTTTATAAACTCCACGAGAGTATGCTATGGGTAATGGCACTAAATGAAGTTAAAAGTTATTACCGAAGTGGACAGCATCGAAGTTTACGTTTTTTATTACGGAAACTTCATAATTTTTAAGAAAGAATTTTAAACGTAAAATCTTGCTTTTCTATTTATATTATTTGAATTTTTTTAGAGATTGTTCTCTCTGATTTACACCCTATGCATATAATGTTGACTTTGACAAACTGGCGAGAAATCGCCAGCTGTTGTTTCTGTCAAGACAAGATTATATCTATAACCTAAAACTTTAATTTTTACTGTTTTACGAATAACAACAAATGAACATGTTATAAGTTATAATTCCTAAATTACCATAAAAAACTGCAATACATAAATCATTAAGAATAATTGTAAGTATTATGAAAGTTCTAATTGCATACGTTATACAAGTATATAATATACGAGGGAGGTAAAAGTATTAAATAAATCTTTTGTTACTAAAAAAAGTTAAGACAATTTTATGTAGATCCACAACATCTACAGGGTTTCAATTGCTTTACCATCTTGAGGTGTATATTATTAGGTAAGGAGGAAGGATTTTGTAACTTTGTATTTTGTTGTCAGTATTTTTAAAATACAACTAAAAATAAAAAAGGTTATTTGTCAATTGTATTACAATTGGGTAATAATGTATAACCGAACTTAAATGTAAAAAAAATTTAGATGAATGATAGAGAACTGTAATTGATAAGGCCAGTGTATAGTGAAATTTCTAGTCAACGCTTGGTTTTCGAGAAAAATAATATAATGTTTGTAATTTGTATGAAAAGCCGCCATTTTTGACACCCAATCGCGACGTTTGTAAATATTATATATAAGAAATATTTCCAATTTGTTAATATTTGTAATCAATTTAATGCATATACAGATTTTAAAAACACAAGATTTTTGGTGATCGCATAGGAATCCACTTCGAAACTATGTTTTGACTTTTGCATTTAAATTTGGTTCAAAATCATTTAATTTTGTACAAAATCTTTACATGGGTCTTATCAATTATGGTTCTCTATCAATTAAAATTTATTTACATTGTAATTTGCTTATACAGCCAATATACATTATTACCCACAATTGATTATTACCATAAAATAATTTTTCTTATTGTTATCTTACAAAGTTTCATATTACCCACAGTACAAAAATGTCTGATGATGCTGAACAACAAGCTGAAGAGATTGAAGTATTGAAATCAATTTATGAAGGAGATGAAAACTTTAAGCAAGTAGATACAACTACCTACCAATACAAGGTAATTTGTCTTTAAAAAAATAAGGAAAGCCTAATTTTCTTTATCAATTAATGTTGTCTATGAATCTATAAAATAATATAATTGGAAAGTTATACAGAAATATTAAATTCTTTTATTCATTCAGCAATCATCAATCAGCATTGCAAAATAAGAGTAGCCATTTAAGAATGTTATTAAGAAAACTATTTCCAACCACATAGCAGTCTATTTTGTGTTGCCATTATGTGTAGGCGCATAACAATGTTAGATTTAAGTCAAGTAAAGACAAGAATGATCATGGGGTATTCTATAGATCAATAATGTAGTTTCCTATCTTTTTTCTTTAAAATCATTTGCATACTTGAGTAGTAAGCATTGTATCACTAAATTATAATCCATACTGCTATCTAGTAGCTCTATTTTTATATTGTATTACATCCTTTTTTTAAAACTTGTCCATGTTTCATTTCAGTACACTGAGGGGGAGAAGTCATTTATATTAGAAATTAAATGGGGACCTACATATCCAACTGAAAAACCCAAATGCAACTTAGAAATTTTCTATAATCAACATTTGTAAGTATATATAATTTAAATGAATTATCTTAAAAGATGATAAGTATTATAATATAAAAATAACCTTAAAAAATTAATTGAAATAAAAAGTAGAAGATTAGAAGAAATGGATTTCATACAAAGTAATTTTTTAAACCTAAAGATTTTCTTGCATCACAAACGAAAATGAGCTAGCAATTATTTACACAAAATATGATAAAATTATCTTCCCGGGTCAACAATTTATTATTTTAAAAAGTTAATTATTGCTAGTGAGTCCCTATTATTACATTTCATTTAAATTTCAATTTTCTTTTTCTCAATTGTGTTAGCACCTGACTATAGCTATGAATTTATTGTTTGGCTTGACAGTCAAGTGCAAGTGTATAATATCTTGTATGTACAACAAAAATACAATATAAGCTTCATGTCACTTGATTTAATGACAAACTCCCTAAAACGTCAACATCACATGGCTTTGGTTAACTTGCCTTTCATACAATGATACACTCTTTCCACTTAACTACAACTCTCTATAAAACCGTAAAATTAACAATTCCTTTAATCTTGTAATATAGAGTTTACACTATATATTCAAAGGATATGTCTAGTAATTTGTTATGTCATCATGTATGATTTTTCCTATTTATATAATTACAATATATCTGATTTTAAGTGTCTTTGATAATTTTTGAATGTACTCTTGTTAATTATAGATTACCATCAGTAAAAGAAAAGATTTTAACAATAGTTGATGCTGAGGCAGAGCAGTGGGTTGGTTGTGCAATGACATATACATTGTTTGAATGCTTAAAGGAAAAAGTAGCAGAGATATTAGCGGAACAAACTGAGGAAACTGTAGTAGCCAGAGTTGAGAAAATTTGTATTGATGATCAGGTAATTCTTTACATAACTTTTATTATGGTACATTGAACGGAAAATAATACAATATTAAATAAATATATGAGCTACTTCCTGGCTCTTTCAATAAATTGTTCAATCCTAACAATTATAAGTATTAATTTTTTCAATGTGTAAATGCCAATTTAGCTTTATATTTGTGTGTATAATCTGCAAAAATTTTATCTATTTTTAAATCAAGCACTTGGTACTCACTTGTCATCATATTTATGTAGTGAAATTAAGGGCACAGTTTTGGACCAAATTTTTAATAAGTAGATAAACTGATTTGGCATCAATATCAATGGTGAGTACATGGCACACCTTCATTTTTGCTGATAGCTGGCATTTTAGGCGTGGCTAAGACCTTGGAAGACCTTGGCACAATGCTCCACCCCAACAGAGTCTTCAGACAAGCAGGTCTTAAAATGAACATGGACAATATGAAAATAATGTTGAATGTCCAAGTTGCGCCCATGTAAGTTAAGTTACCCCGATCAGCAGTTAGAAACCTATGTTACATCATCCTATCTCAATTACTGCAGTGACTTAAATCGAATGTGTGATGACATACAGTTCGCTTAATTGTGCAAGACCGTCCACTGTCTACTTCTTTGGGTGAGGCCTTTGCCTATTAGTGGGGTGTTTCGGCTGATTGATGAGTGATGCATTGATTGATACGTCTGGCATAGGTCGTCAACCCTTGAGCGCACCCACACCCCGAGCCGTGTCCTCGAGTATGAACATGAATTGCGTCTTTAATTATTTAACTTTCGGTTAGGTTTACTCAGTGATATATTTAATATTTATTTTTAATGATATTTTTATTCTTCATATTTGTTCTCCACATGTAACATCTTTGAGTATTGAAACCCACCAGCATATGTAAATGTTTTTTTTTTATTGAAAAAGATATGTAGATACTATTATATTGTATATTTATATCTTAAGATTAAAGAAGGTTGAAATTTTGATAGTTTTTTTTCACATAAGCATTAATTAATATTGTTATTTTTTCACTTTATTTATCATTCCAGTCAGAAGGAACTAAAAAGGCTGAGAAGAAAGAACAGTTGACAAAAGCACAGAAGCGTAGAGCGTGGGACAGAGCAGAAATCGGTAGAGCTGGCGAGAAACCCAGAGGCTGGGACTGGGTGGACATCGTCAAACATCTATCTCAAGCTCCACACCAAGCTACTTCATGACACTGATCTGTTCCACTTTGCAAGCTGGTAACTATCAACAGTTGCATTACTGGTCTATAACTTAATCTATCTCTAAACAAAAATTAATGAAGTTCCGATATTGTACATGCTAGCCTGTTTTAGATGTTCAAACTTGACACTACATCTACAAAGAATATGGTAAGTTGTTGAAAATTACACAAACGAATTGTATAAATGCGAATAATAATATGCTCCCATCCCTACCTACAAATTGATTTGCATAAAAAAACACAGGCAAGAAGCTGTCTGACTTAAGCATAACATATCTATTGGTTGATATTTCTGGAAATACAGAAAATGTACTATCTGATTTGTTTGGTTGGAAGTGTTTTTGTGCAAATATTATATCTATATTACTGCTAGTCGAATGTGAAGTTAGGTCTTATTGAAATCAGAGCTTTTTGTTTCAT
>JAOCPS010857150.1:0-18414 GCA_025505425.1 Graphium colonna
ATAATGTTAGCAGGACCATGCAGAATCCCTCACCAGCATGCAGGTTGTTACCCTCACACTCGACGCACGTTTCGCCCGACACCGGAGCATCCTCAGGATGTTGCCTCTACGCGAACGCTGTTCGTGCTGGTATGGTAACGCACGGGTACGGTAACGCACAAAAGACAAGTTATCGCGTTCAATGCTAAAAAAACTTTGTGGTTACTACACAGCCTCAATCGAAATTCTTGGTGTCGACTTATCGACCTACTTACAGTTCTGCGGTCACTTGGAAGACAAAGATAAGTTGGCTTCTAAAGCTGTTGGAAACCTAGCTGTTGTTATTTACTTACGAGGATAACGCAAATTGTGTGTTTTACATTCAAAAAGACCTTTTAAACGGTTCTTGAACAATAAAATGGTAATTGCTTTGTATTTTTTTAGAATTTTTAATTGCCCCTTCACAAGATGTTGTTTCTATAAATGATTATATCTAATGATACAGATTTATATACAGAATGAGCCACAAACAGTATTAAAGGAGAGCACTCAGTACTCTATTATTATCATATTTATGTAATAAAATTAGGGACATAGTTTTTGACCAGATTTGTTGCTCTCCTTGCCACTCCAGCTACGCTCCAGCATGATGGACATGAATTGTGTAATGTATTATTTAATTTTAGGTGACGTTTACTCGGTGGTAAAAGTATATAGATTTTTAATAATATTTTTATTCTTCATATATGTTTCTGACATGTAACATCTTCAACTGTTGAAAGTGAATCACCAGTCAACCTATATATCACTAAACTTCTAGAACCCTATATTCCATTCCATTGGGGCCCTAGTTGATTTAGATTTAGAGCTTGACTTAACAGATCGCCCTGTTAGTGGTTGCTAATTTTCGAGCTAAACAAAATTTTCTCTTTTGAACGAAATTTAAAATTATCTCAATTTTATATAGAAATTAATCATGAATTTCCTTTTATTCACAGGACTTGCAATTACAGACGAAATAATGCTGGGCAAGTGCGGCTGGGAGCGTCTATTTGAAGCACCAAACTTCTTCTCCCGCTACAAACACTTTATAGTGCTGCTTGCTTCATCGGCTAGTTCAGTGGATCAGTTGCAGTGGTGTGGACTGATTGAAAGCAGGATCAGACATCTTATTAGTGAGTCTAGTTAGTTTTATAGCACCCTGAAGCAAAATAGACGCAATAGTCGTTGAGTTGAGTTTCTTAGCAGGGGTAATCTACATTTTTGTAGCTTGCTGCACACATAGGGTCCATTTGGACCGAATAACAACCTTGTTTTTGTTTGTATGCTATCGCCACCATATACTGAAATCGTATACAAAAACGAACCATATGTATAAATGAAGAAAATTTAAAATTAATATTTGTCCCTCAAAGCATTCTTTTTATCTTTGAGTCTTCATAGCTTTATTAAAGTGGTAGTCAATAATTTTATTACATCTTAACTATCAGACATCTTATTAGTGAGTCTTCTTAGATTTGTTCAGGGATTTTTCATTTTTCATTTCAAATACGTAAATCTTATTAAACATCATTGCAGTGGCTAACTTTTTTAATAAATTATTCTTATTAGATATCTTTACAGCAGAGGTTGTCAATATTTTGGTTCTCTTTATCTTATTGGTAAGACTTTTTTAGTTTGCATCTAAAGAGGTCAATGCTCCAATCATGAATGTCTTAAGGTTTTAGACATAAATTGCACTATATTATTTTTCAACTTTCTTAGCTTTCTATCAGGAGACGTCAACATTGTTATTTATACTCTATAACTTTACGAATCAGTTGCACTATTGGTGATTCTTTTAAAGCAGAATAAAGCAATAAGTCTTTAATACATACATAATACAAAATCAGAAAAGTTGACATTTTTAATACATACTCTAAGTGACAAAAATTTTTGAAACAACGGATACATGTTAGTTTATCTTTAACTTTATGTAAAGACACATTTTTTATGAAAGAAATATTTTAAAATGAAGTCATTGCTTTATGTGCACAAAATTATGTAACTTTTTACTAACATATAATTTTATTTATATAATGTACAACTTTATTTTATTATAAGCTTATTTGGTGGCATTTCGAAATTCCTTCGCTAATTATTAATAAAAGAAATGTATGAATGTTTTATTTATTACAGCTAAATAGAGACCATGTTCTATCTAAAAGTCACTTTGCAAATTGTCATGGTATGTATAACAGTTTGTCAAATTCTGACTAACTATGGTTATTCCAAAACATAACTAAATATACATTTATACTAAATAATATTTGCAAGTAGTAATATTATTTTTTTAATATTTAAAAAAAACAGGTGTATCATTATAAGCTGGTTTTAATTATTTATTATTTTTATGGTTTGTCTCTTGTAATTATTAATGCTGTAAACTTTTCAACAAAATATTGAATATAAGCATAATTCATTGAATATTTCCCATATTTAATTATACAGGGTAACAGATATTCATTAATAATATTAAAAGGGACTACTCAGCACTCGATTGTCATCATATTTATGTAATAAAATTGGGCTTAGTTTTCGCCCAAATTTTTCAATAAGTAAATTAAATGGTTGCCGATCGCCCAAATGTCCACCAGCCTTCTGTTTCCCCGTGTCGTGTTCTCTAGGAGGAACATGTGTTTCGTCATTATTTATTTAACTTTCGATTATTTATTTAACTTTCGATTATGTTTACTCAGTAGTAAATTAATATATATTCTTAATAATATTTTTATTCTTCATATATGATCCCCACATACAACATACAACCAGTCACCCTGTATAATGTATGAGTTCCGTTTTATTTGAAATACTAATAATTATAATGTCTATTACAGCCACATTGGAAAGGAATCAGCACATCACTATAGCACATGTAAATCCTGAGTGTTACAACTCGGTACCTCTCAACACAAATAATGGACAACCACTGGCTCTACCGCCTGGTAAGTATTAAATTTATTAATTAAATGTAGATTGTATAGATACTAGTTCTATGTCGATATTGTTGTTTTGCTAATCTTACAATTGCTTGTAAGACACTATAATGCACAAGTGTAAGCGCAGACACTGATGTATGCTAGCTTTTCAACAGACTTCAAAATAAGAGGAGGCTCTCAATTCAACTATATATTTTTTAATTTTTTTTTTATGGAAAGTAAGACAAGACAAACGAGGCGGTTTACCTGATGGTAAGCGATCCCATCGCCCATAGACAAACGCAACATCCAGAGAGTTGCGAGTGCGTTGTCAACCTGGGAGATTGTATATAATAGGTTTATTGGATATGATGGGGTCGGGATTAAGGATTTGGAGAGGATAGACATAGTAAAAGAAAAGGGTAGATATGGCCATCCGACATTTCCAAAGTCATACATACTTTATTTTATGCTGTCTTTATAAAGGGCGGTGGTACTTCTCCGGGCGAGCACGGCCGTAGAAGTGCAGTAACAGCTGTAAAAATATGTTTTGCTCTACCACCTGATTGCTCCGCAAGTTATGGAGGAATTTTCAAAATCATTTTTATTTGATAGGATTATAGTTACAAGTATAGGGTCATCTATATAATTTTCGTTAAAATCGGTCCAACAAAGAAGTACTGAGAATTCAGTTTCACGAATGTTTGCTGATATGGCATTTGAAAATCCTCCTGTATTCCTTAGAAAATAATTGTTTAATGTCAAAATCCTATAAAAGGATTTTTAACATATTTTAGCTAAGATCAAACATTGGATAAATTTATATAATTATGAAACTAATGTTCCTTATAATAATCATTTTATTTACCAATTAACAAGAGATAAGTACATATTGTTTGAACTCATTTTTAAAACCAGCAACCTTTACAGATTTGTGTAAAATTCAAATAGTTTTTTGTGGAGGTTAATTTACTATGTGTAAAACAAGTTAATATTAATGAGTACTTAAATGATACCTACTCTGGTAATGAACTGCTCACTCCAGACTTTTTTAAATTAAATGAATCAAATTGTAAAATATATTATCTATATTTATTAATAAATGTTTATTAAAAACACTGTTGAAAAAGGGCCCACTTAGTTTCTTACGCCGGTTCTCAGATGATAGTTTTTTTATGATAATAAATAAGTAGTGATATCACTTCTATATTGAATAAAGATATTTTGATTTTTTACCTTATTTGCACCCTCTATAAAAATATTAATATAAAATTCCTATTTATGTGATAGAGTACTTATTAATTTTTAAATTTTTAACCTAAATTATTCATGAATATGATGGTTCATCTGATGTTAATTGAAGACTCCCAATTATGATAATCCACAAAACAGGTGTCATATCAGAATTGCTAAAACTTCATGCTTGCTTTATATGTGATTGTATTACCTCATAGCTTAACTTTTTAATTTACCACAAAAATGATTACTTAACTGTTTTTTGACTATCCTGTAGGAATGTAAGTAAAAATTAATTTGCAGGTGCTTTGGTCCCCACAGATCCCGCTCCCGAGGTCAGCAAAGAGGACGAATTGGTAAGACTACATGAAATATAGAACATGTTTAAAAATACAAGATTTAATTTAGAAAAATATAGATTCAGATGGATAGGCGTGTAATAATTCTCTCTCGAAGTCTGTTCAAGGTTTTCTGGAAGAGAACTTTTTGTATATTTTATATTTATCTGTTTTTGTGTCTATCTTGTGTACAATAAAAAAAGGCTTGTTGGAATTGAAGTTATACTTATGTAAAGCACTCGCCTGGAATAGTGTGAATCATGTCGAAAAATGTCCCAAAAATGGAGAAAATTTAAGCAGGTAAAACCGAATGGACCTGCTAATATAAAGTATTGTGAATATTTTTTTTCTATTGATATGGTATAATGAAACTTCACGCCTGGATAAAATTACTTATGTGAAAGTTTGATTTTAATTGTACTATTCTTTTCTTAATTTAAGCATGCAATGACAAATAATTATTCATTTGTTCATCATAGGGATTGATTAAAACTTTAACCAAAAAAACCCTGTTATTATTAGTATTGACTTAAAACTATTCTAAGATAAAATTACGTTGGTTTAGCCTGAAATTAATTATGTATATAGCATACATTGGTTATATGTCTTAGCATGTAGGCTGTGAGGTAGGTAAAGAGCTGTGGTAACTAAGTGTCCGGGCGTTCGACTTTAATTCTGTTTACTCAAGGCGGACCTGAGTTCGATCCCCCGTGCCGGCACAAATGATATTGTTAATTTCTTAATTGATGTGCTGATTTACCACGTGTTCAGTGGTGAAGGAAAAACATCGTGAGGAAAAGTCACACGAGGGCCGCGTGGTGGACTATGCCCTATACCCTTTGTCTAAAGGAGGCCTTTGCCCAGTGCAGTGGGACAATATGACAATGGGCTGTTACTTTACTTTTTATGTAGGCTGTTGTGTTGTCAATTGTATATTCCTACGTATAAAATATACTTGTTACATAACCTAGTAATATAGATGATATAGTTACTTTACAAACTAAAAATCCAAACCAAACCCAAAGTTTGATAGACGTGTGTAATACGTTGTTTTTTTTTATGGAATGGTAGACAAATGAGTAGACGGTTCACCTGATTGTAAATGATTCCGTCGCCCATAGACACGCGTTACATCCGGAGAGTTGCGAGTACGTTGTCAACCTGGAAAATTGGATAGAAAAGTTTTATTGGAAATAGGAAAAATGGGAAAATATTCGTGATTAAGGATTTGGAGGGAAAGAAGTGGGAAAAGAGAAGGGTAGACATGGCCATCCGGCATCTCCAAAAGTAATGTATACTTTATTTTATGCCGACTTTATGCCGAAGGGTGGTGGTACTTCCCCGGGCGAACGCGGCCGCAAAAGTGCAGCAAAAGCTGTGAAAAGAAACCTGACAATATTTAATCGAAATCTGTTGCGTACTTATAGAAAGTGTGAAAGAGCAACAAACATCAATCCTTCCACACAAACTTTTTAATTTATAATATTAGTAGGACTTTTTTATTTTGCAAATTAAGTTTTTTTTAAAAAAAGAGACATGATTGAAGCTTTCCTAAGCAAATTGCATGCACAATTTGACATTTTGCTACTGGTCAATTTTTGGGATGCTGGTTGTTTATCAAGGGTTTTTGTATATAGATGGCTGATACTTTTTAATTTGCCTAAAAAGACACATCTGTATAATTTTCAGCTGCCTTTCCCAAGATGTCGTTGTAGTCTTATGCCCGTCTGTTCCAGGGTGAGGTGATAGCAAACCACTGCTCGATGTGGTTCATCGGGCTGGTGTTTGAGAAGACCAATGTCAATGTGGATTTGACGTATGACATATCTTCTTTCACTATGTCGGTGCATAATCAGGCGTCTAATATGCTCAGGGAGGGCATGTCTATAGAGGTAAGGTGGAATATTTATTAATATTTAATATTCAGTTTGCTAAAAGTCAAATGCACAAAGATGATAATTATTTTTTACAAAAAACAGCGAAACCGTCTACAAACGCTTTAGAAGTGAACGTTCGTAAAACAATTTTTTCTGTTATTTTAAATTCTTTATTTTCATGAAACTTTATCCTTTCAAATAAACAGCAATTATTTTGGCAAATCGGTACATATTTTGTGCAGTGCATGTGTGAATAATCATACAGCTTTATGAACACAGAATAACACTTTACAGAATTAAGAACCTTCTCCTTTTTTCAAGTCTGTTGCAAAATAGATTTGAATGCATAAAAAGAATTCTGTTTGTAACCTTTACGAGGGGCGACCAAAAAGTTGTGATAATGAGTGTAATAAAACAACGATTCTAGTTTGAATTTAATTTATTTTTTTACATAGTCGCCTATCAAGTCGATTTAGTCCAACGTTTCTCTAAACCTAAAATACCCTTAAAAAAATTTTATCTTGGCTGTCCCAAAATGCCTCTACAACAGCCATCACTTCATTATCATCTTCAAATTTCTTGCCCCTGAGGTGTTCGTTGAGCCGAGGAAACAAATAAAAGTCGCTGGGGACTAAAGCCGGCTTCTCGAATGGCAGCCATCGCAGCTTCGGCTTTGTGTGCAGGAGCGTTGTCCTGATGAAACAGGACTTTCGCTCCGAGTTTTCCTTTATGGCTTTTGGCTTTTTATTGGCAAATGTTCATCATCCATGTTTCGTCCATGGTAACAAATCGAGTGGGGAGACCTTCTTGATATTAATTTTGCTGGTCAAAATGCTTTGGATGCTGCTATATGAGATCCCTGTGACCTCAGCTAATTGTCTGACGGTTACTCTTCGGTCTGCTAATACGATATCTTCAATTTTTTTCACGTTTTCCTTAGCGAGGGACGAGGTTGGGCGTCCCTCTTGACGTTCATCTTTTGTGGATGTTCTACCCAGCTTAAACTCTTTGCACCACCGTGCCACCGTAGAATGTAAATATGAGTGGCTAAGCTCGAGGGCCCCCGGGGGAGCCTTGGCTCGGGCCGCCACTCTAATAGTGTTACCGGATTGGGATGTAGCTCCGCCAAATGACATCCTATTTATACAATTTTTTAGCTGGGAAGTAGTGAAGGACCAAATAAGCGAAAAACTTCCTTTTTTTATCTTCATTAGAAATACCCATTTATCATAATTTTTTAAACACCCCTCGTATAGTTTAAATAAAACTTAAAACTGATTAGTTTTATGTATGATTAGAAATAGACACTATTGTGTAAATAACATACATGCCCACATTATAATTATATTAATATGCTGAAGAAGAGTATTTGCTTAAAATTATCTCTACAATGATGCACTAGATACTCTGTACCTAGTGTTACAGTTTATTAGTATTGATGCTTGCTTAATAAGATATATTCATTTTAAAAATATGTAGGGCAAACTAAATTTTTTGTTGCAATCAATGCATCCAAAGTTATTTCTTCTGTGACAACTAGGCGAGTAGTTATTGTGAGCGAAATTTTTATTGAAGAAGACTCCTTTGGCGGTGAGTTTGGAGGTCAATGCCCATTTTTATATGGCATTGTGTATCAAAATTCATTGAGTCCAATTTGTTTTTTAAAGTAAGTTAATGGCATGTATGGCAAGCAAAAATCTTACTTTTATGCTTTAAATTAAATTCCCTGTTCAAAAATCCATGAAGCGTAATTTCGTAAAAAAAAATATGGAAATAATTGCTATATAATTTCGATCTTGATGCATGAGACTTTTTAGTACCCGTTTTGGGCATTGTCCTTTAATTTTGGGTCACATGTTAAATAAGAAAATGTTCATTAAATCAATCTTATGATAGAGACATAGTCATAGCACAGTTGCGAAGATGTTGGCTGCTACGTCGCGTGTCGTCGATTCGATTACTATTTGTATGGCTAACAGATAACTGTTTCAGATCTGTTTATGTACACTGTGCAATTAACTTTTTTTTGTTTAACATTTTTTAAGTAATAAATACCAACAAAAACTTACAGGCGAGACACGTCCGACGCAAACAACTGCACCAATATCTATCGCCGTCGCTGTTGAAAAGAGAACGCACTACGTCCGGCGCAAAGAGAAGGACAGAGACGGCAAGTGCACCCGCTCCCGCCAAGCGGATACGGAAGGTGTCTGATAGCAGCGTAAGTGCAACTTTTGCATATTAATCGTTGTTCTCATATTTATGTAATAAAACTAGGGGCACGGTATTCGACTAAATTTTCCAGTAAAGAAGTGAAGTAAATATATGTACTCGGTGCTGCTTATTCAGCAGTATGTCCGATATAGGTTGTTCAGCTAGAATGAATGTGGTAGTGCGTATTTAATTATTTAACTTTAGATTATGTTTACTCAGTTATAAATCAATATTTATTTTTAATAATATTCTTACTCCTAACATAGAACATCCCTGAGTATTGAAAGTGATTCACCAATCACCCTGTCTATAATTTTTTTCTAAATATGTGTATGGTTTTGAAATTGAATTCAATACCTAACATACAAAATTTCTTAAACCAACATAGTTATTCAGTTATGTAATACAGCTAAATTTAAAAGGGAGAACAATGACAATGTTTCATAGATAATATTATTTTTATAGACACTATGCTGTTATTATACAGCTGAACTGGTTGTGGAACTTGCTACATGAATATTGCGATTTGATCGAATCATATTTAAGGCGAATTTTTCATTAACTGTTACCTATTTTAATAATTTACATTTTCACATAAAATTTAAATTATGCTTAAACTATAGGAATTTGCCACACATTCTGTGATAAGGAAACACATCATGAGCAAATATGCATATTTAAGAAGGAAAAAAAATATTTCTAATATATGATTCTTTAGACATTGGGACCCTATAACATCTGTCTAAATGGGGCTTTGTCCAGGCTGTAATATATATATATATATATATATATATATATATATATATTACAGCCTGGTAGTAATATATTGCAATTTAAGTATGAAGATCTGTTTGGGTTTCTTATATATAAAACATAAAAGCTGAACATTTCACTAAAATTTCACATTTTTGCAGGCGGACGAAGCAAGTGTGCTGTCATACAATGAAGATTCCAACTCATCAAATATGTATGAAGTCAACATGCAAAATGGCAATGCATCAAACACAAACACAGAGCAATCCAAACAGACGGACAAACCCATCCAATCATCAGAGCACCCCTCCACGTCCAACAGCATAGCGTGCACGTAGCATTACGAGCAATGGCGTAACAGGTTCATATTCGGAACCAGTAACGTCAAGATGAACAAAGTAAAACGCATATAAACGTTTTTTTTTTGTGTCAGTGACGGAATATACTATTGTGATTTTAGTGTAAGTGAAGTGACTTGTGAACTGTTGACACTATCTCGACAGCGAAGCGACGTGTGGGATTTTATTTTATATGGTAAGTAGGTTGACATTGTTTATAGTTATCATCGGAGTGTGCTTTGTGATATATTTGAGAGCAGACTTGATAAATTGGTTCCTTTAAGATTAACACTTTTTTATAAATGGATACAGATTTGATCTCATCTATTAAGCACATGCAGTGTTACGAGTGTTGCCATTTATTAAACTTGCATCTCAAATCAGTCTATGGCACATATACATGTAGCAATGAGAAAATGAAGGTTTCATATTTTGTATTTATTCAGATCGGCGGTCGATCGTTGCGTGGGGGCGACGTTTTTACGTAAGTCTTTTTAGTAGAGTTTAGGACCGTTAACGATATGTTGAAAATGAAAAAAAAATTATATAGCATAAGTATATTTTGTAAACTGACTTCAGAGGTCCTGGTTTTTTTTTCTCTTATATCTAATTACAGGTCGTCATCGGATGGACGAAATGCTGTCGCAAGTAAGTTTTGTTCACTAATTTGTAGGACGATATTTTTAATAGACCTTTACAGGGAATCTATAGATAATTACGTGATTTTTCCCCGATGCAAGTTCGGAAATATGTGTGCGCATTGGATATGGTAATTTTTATTTTGTCAGTTAAAATTTTTAAGCATGTACTGTATGACTGGTGTTAAAATTAAATATTTCGCTTAATGTAGGCGTTGACATTTATATGGTCCTTCCCTGCAAAAGGTCAAATAGTACAAAATGTTTTTTTTTTTAAAGTTTTCACTTAGCCCAATTATAACAATACATCTTGGAAATGTTTCAAAAATGTTGCATTTTAGGTTTAATGAGGTATATATATCTTATATCAATTAACTTATATACATTGCATCCAATAATCCTTGATAATGATGAACAATTTGTAACAATAAATTTAGAATTCATATCTAGAAAAATTTCGTTCAGAATGAGTGTCGTGTCACGCTGATGCTAACAGAAAGAACATATATTTGGTATGCACATCTCTCTTTAATGATACATTTGTATTCTACTATCATATTTCATTGACATTTAATAGAGTTAACACATGAAAGCTTTAATATATTCTGTTGCTTATCATGCACTTTTAAAGAGAGAATTAAATACCAAATTCATTCTTTTTCTCTCTCTTTTTTGAGACTAAAACGCCATCTTTATGTCTATGACTTTACTGTGTCATAATATCAAACAAATTATTGTTATTGTCTACGAGGACAAGATTTAATTTTTTTCTTTACAAGTTTTTTATTAAAATGCTAATGTTAAATTTTTTTCAATAAAGTAAGTTCTGTCAGTAAAGTATTGTGTTTACATCAATTTTACTATCAGAGATAAAAAAACTATTTAATATGCCAAATTTCAAAAAATTTTGAAGTAACTATCTATCTCCGTACCCTTAAATTAACCTTTATTCATTGCTAAATTGAAGAGAATTTGACTAGGAAAAATATTATAATAATTAAGAGTTAATTTAACACAATCTTACTTTAATTTAATCATGCTTCAAACAATTAAAATTTTGTGATTATTTTGTAATCTCCAAAATATGAAATTGACATGCTAGCATAGCATGACAACATGCTGCATTTTTGTTCAATGCTATTTTAATGACTGAAGGTACCATCTTAACCATATAAAATCATATACTACATTCAACATAACTACACTTTTAACATTTAACAAAAAACTTGATTATCTTTTCCTTAAAAATTTGGATTGAAAATTTTCTTTACTTTACACTTAAGCGATAAAAAAATCTACAGATTTAGTATGACAGATCAGATCAGACAGATAGATTTAGTGTGACAGGAATACAAACCTAAAATTTTTTACAACAAAATTCAATACCAACATAATCATACTTAATTGTATGTCTTGCCATAAAATAGCCATAAACAAGACGAAAGTATTGCCGTCATAATCATAAAGTTTAGCAAATTCAATCACTATAGCATTACCTCATTTACCAAAGCACCGAACAAATCCTGGAGCACTGTATATAAGCTATTTAAATTTATACACAAACTAACAACATGTTGTCTATGCTCAATTTGTCAGTTTGATTATTTTTTAATAAGAAGGATTTCATTGATGGTTGATAAATATTTGGCGAAATACATATCCTTATTTTTAATTAATGATTTTCCCATGTTTTTTTTTTCAAAGCTTTTATTTATTTTCACTTGTCCTGTTGTCTGTGCATCTGTAATAGAATCTTGCAAGTTAAATTTGACCTCTTCATTTCTGACTAAGCTGAAATTTTGTATGCATGTGTTTATTGCGTGCCAATGCTATATTATGATGGTTTAGAGCTGATCTGATGATGGAGCTGGAAGCTGGCCTTAGGAACTCTTTAATTAAACAACAGAAACCTATCAAGTTTGGGCTAGTTTGATTTGTCTTGAAGAGCTTGTTTAGAAAAAACATTTTTTTATTAGAATTTATTAGTGCTATCGAAATGTAAATAAGAATACTTTTGAAAACCATTAACAAAATATACATGATTTTCTTTAAAAGTTGTTTTAAAATATTTATGGAAAATATTATTTGTTTTTTTTTTCATTACAACTCATTTGAGAATAATGTATTGACTTGTTTTATTAGACAATCACATACAATTTAAATTTAGAAATTAACCATGGTTATTCGTATCTTGTTAATATTGAATTAAAAATGTGTTATTGCTATTTTCTAATACTTTAATTTGACACATTGAGCAAAGAAATAATGTTGTAAATTCCAAAACAAAATTTTGCCCTAAATTAAACAAAAGTATGAAATGATTCCACCTAGATAATAAGACTCAAGTGTAGTTAATTTAAGGACCTTCTAAAAATATTTTGTAAGTTGTATATATCAATAGCCAATTGATAATTATTATATATGAAGATATATATCTGGAAAAAATTGATTTAAAATTGAAAAAAAAGAAATAAATGTATATACTAAATGTGACTTGTTTTATTTATAATCTTCCCTATCTGTGACCGTATTTACACAACTGGAATATTTTTCTCTGGAAATATATGTTTAAGTTCTACTACCTAGCCATACTTAGATATCTTAATATAAAATTAAACAATATGTTACATATTATAAAAATAAGCAAGGTAAAAAAATTAATTTCATACAAACTAAATTTTTGTTTTATTTTAATCATTTATTTCTCTGAGATTACTAAATTTAATGCGGTTTGACTAAATAGATGTTAAGATTTGTGGCATATATCTTATTTTAATTTTAAGCCCATTGGCAAAAGAAAGTATCCAATAAACATGTATTGATAGCTAGACAATCACTTAATATGTAATTTAAAAGCTTATATAAAAAAATTGTTTGATAATACAAATTCTACATTTTTATATACTGCTCCCCACGATAAAGTTGTGTAAAATTTTAATTTAAAGGCATAATGCATAACAAACAAGGTTCAAAAACTGAAACTTTATTTGCCTAAATATAATATAAACCAAAAACCTCTGTATATTAATGTCCACTGAATGTTTAAAAACACAAAAGTCAAATAACATTTTACCAGTAAAAAAGTAGATAACACAAAATTTATAGTTACTAAGTTCAAACCAACTGCATGATCATAATCCATTGGATGCATTAACATTCTGCAAAAGAAAATTTATACTATTAGTAAATGATAGTTTGAATATGACTCAAAGAAAATGATTAGCCAATTAACTGTGTAAATGTTAAATAAAATGGGAACAGGCCGAATGTCACTTCAGATCAGAAAATAAAGTAAAGTCAAAAATAATTTACTTGAAATGTAAAAATTAATAGCTGAATGTGTGGCTAAACACAAATCTGTAGAACAGCTGAACCGATTTCGCTAATTCTTTTTTTAGAATATTTCTTAGAGTATGGGGATGGTTCTTACGCATACAAAGATTAAAAAAATTTAAATATTTACTTTATAATATCTGATAAACCGTCGGGCGCAGCTAGTTAATCATAAAACTGTAATGAGCTGTAGCAAATCTCTTAAAATATCTCACTATTCTAACCACCTTGAATATGAATATATTAATTTATTTACTTAAATATATCTGAACTAAACATGTCTTAAATGCTAATATTTTGATCTATGGCAATAAAAACTACCTAATAGCATATGTTGTTTTTTTTTATTTTCTGCAAGTAGTTTGTAGTATAAACATTTGTAAATTGTTACCATTTATTATGGAAAAACTACATACACCTTATGTACCTTTTTTTCATCTCTACAGTATTTAAGTAATGGGAAATGAACTCTGTAATAATTTCTTAAGATAACAAAACATACCCAATCCTGCCTACTAATCGATTCCTTCTGAGCCGCTTGCAATTCCAATATCTCGTTTTGTATGGAGACACTCAACTCTTGTATGGGAACTGGTTCAGTTCTCCAAAACACATTCTGATGCTTAGTGGTACGATTCCTACGCTTGTGGGTTTTTAAATGGACCTGTAATATAATTGGTTTTTATTTGTAGTCTAGTATGTTTAGTATCACTGATTATGTATTTCTTTGAACTAAGGTTGTGCTTCAGCAAGCAATCTACAAGAAGCAAGCCAACCATGCAAGTGTGACTTATTTAAATTTCAATACAAACTAGTACAACGGCGGACTTAATGGCATTGTCTCCCAGTCAACCTTTAGGAGATTTAGAGAATATTTAGTAGCTGTATAAATAAAAAAGAATTTAATAGAGAAAAAAAAATGTTCATCGAATTTAAACACTTCCATATACATCTAAGTTAATAAAACATACATATTAATATACAAGTATTTACATACATATATCTATATATATATATACACACACACCTATAAACGTACACAAATATATGTATACGACACATGTATTATATATATACTATATGGATAATAAGTTGTTTCAGTTTCTATGAGCAGATGCTTGCAGACTACTTATAAACATAGTGAAACTTTTACACTTTCTGATTTCTATGATATTGCTGAAGCTTTTTTTGTTTGTTTGATTGGTAATATGAGTTAATCTAGAGAAGAGCCAGTTGGAGCTGAAGACTCTTTTATTATATAATAACCTTTAATGAAAAATAGGTCATCTAGTGTCATAATACTAGGTTATGGATCCGTCTAAAAATGAGCAGGATGATAGTTTTTTTTTTACACGCGGGGGATGACTTTATTCATTTCGCCGTCCGTTCTGCGGGGGCAGCAGTGAGGGCTTCGTATGGGGATCTCAGCCAAATGCCAAACTACCCACTAAACTCCGCGGTGTTCCCCCTTCGCCTGACCGATAGTGATTACTACGTTAGTTGACCCACGTCCCGGCTAGGGTAGCCCTTTCGGGCTCGACCCGTGGGCTAGAAGTTTAGCCCCTCTCTTGACCCTATGATGCCCCCCTCGGAACAACATGGGGGGGGACATCCCCCACATACGGCGCGGATGATATTGCAGGAAACAGGTATGTCCCTTTTATATTCTTAGTCTGACAGATATACATGTGGTGATCATCTATGAAGAATATATATTTTAAAAAATATATATTGATTTACCGCCGAGTAAACATAATCGAAAGTTAAATAATAACTAATGGAATTTATGTTCATCCTAGCGGACACGACATGGTCGGAATAGCGGGGCGGAACTCGGGCAGTCGATGCCCTGCAACGCTCACTACTGACGAGGCGCCACTTTTCAATCATTTATTGCAGTGGTTCCCAAACTTTTTTGGTCTAAATGGGGAAGGGAATGCAATATTTTTAACAGGTATTTTCATTTAGAACAGTAATTAGACTCATTTCATCAAAAAATTTTATAGGATCACATTGAAAACATCCTTAGAAATAAGAAAAGTACTTATATACTATATACTTTTAAAGTCGGTTTTTTATAGCACATACATAAAAAAATCGGCCAAGAGCGTGACGCACATGAAAGGGTTCCGTAGCCATTCCATGGTCCGTCAGACCGCTTGACAAAATAAATACCAACAAATTTCATTTTGCGTTTTACTCCATACATTTTCTTAGGACAACTGTAAGTACACAAGTTTGTAGATTTGTATAAAAATATTAATGTATGAGTCGGCTATAGTTTTAGTTGAAAGTACTTACTTGGAAGTATATAGCTTATTTTTCAGAATTATTGTAATATTTAAAAAGTTGGTGGGAGCGGGGGAAGCTCTAATTTTAAATTTGTCTTAAAATATCTCGTAACTGGAGAGTTTGATCCACATAGTTTTAAGGCAGTTTTTTTTTGTTGAATTTTTGTATTGTTTTAACAGTTGCTGTTTTTTTAAATCACGGTCGTTGTATGGTAGGTGAAAAGAAATAATTTTTACATAATTCTTTAAAACTAATTTTCGGATCTTTATATTCTAAAGCTCGAATGGAGTGACGGGCAGACATGACGAAACTATTAGGGTTCCTAGTGCACTACATAACCCTATATTTTTAATTGTTTAAAAACTAGTATACCCAAATCAGTTGCATAAAAAATGCTCTTATTAGCAGTCATTACATTCTCACCTTTCTAACATGCGTATTGACCATAGACCTCAGATGGAATAGAGCCGGGCATAGGGGACATCGCCTGGCCGGCGCCGTATGAGCACACACAGCGTGTTGGTTCCTCCTGTTAAGCGATACGAACCCACGACCGCATACCTGGAAATAGTTTTGACGATTGAAAAGGATTATTATTTCGTAGAAAAAGTAAAGTAATTGCCTATTTTTAAATTGTCCCGCTGCTGGGCAAAGGGCTCCTCTAGACGGAGAGTATATGACATAGTCCGATACGCGGCCACAGTGCGGATTGGCGTACTTCACATATTTTTTTATGGAAAGTAGACAAACGAGCAGACGGTTCACCTGATGTTAGATGATCCCGTCGCCCATGGACACACGCAACATCGAGAGAGTTACGATTGCGTTGTCAACCTGGGAAATTGGATAAAATAGGTTTATTGGATAGGATGGGATCGGGATTAAGGATTTGGAGCGGATAGGATTGGGAAAAGAAAAGGATACACATGACCTTACGGCATCCCCAAAAGTCGTGCATACTTTATTTTATGCCAACTTTATAAAGGGCGGTGGTACTTCCCCGGGCGAGCGCTGCCGTAGAAGTGCAGCAAAAGCTGTGAAGGAATGTTATGCTCTACCATCTTGAAACTAACTGTTTATAGAACCATATTCATTACTTCTATGAGATTGATGTATATAGTTATAATACTTCTGTTAGGAGTACTATGTCCAATTAAAACCTGTCAAAGCTAAATAGAATGTCACATTCAATGACATTAGATGTCATGGACAACGTTTTCAAGTATCCGCTGGGAAAATTTAATACGCAAAACGCACTAGGTAAAAACAATTAATTCTCACCAAAAAAAAAGTGAGCTCTATTCTAATTTAAAATTGATTAAAGAAAATGAATGGTATGGTGTAAAAGAAAAAATAATTATTTATAACTGATTTTGTTTTAAACATTAATTTAATGTATTTCACTGAAATAGCAACATAAATTTGATGTTCTGTTATTGGGCTAGTAAAATTATCGAAGTAAAAATTATCAGAAACAAACAAAACCATATACGTCGGTCTATTTTACAATAGGTTACCAACATAAATATAATAAATGATAACTTTCTCTTAATGTGTGCAAATAGATGGCAAACGTAGTAACTTTTGTTTTTATGTAGTAAGATTTCTTCCGCATGCGTCCATTACAAGGTTTTTAGGTGAATCATTCAGTCAACACTTGTTGCCATAAATCTTTATTCTGTCATCTTAATAGGTAAAATAATAAAATTTCCTTGAATGAAAAAAATTGTTAAATATCATAAAAACCCAATTGTTTCATGCTCTTTTATGCCCATTTAAGAGCCCGTTCACAAAATTGTAATGCTCGAGTTTAGGTAAAAAACATCGACATCGCCTGAATGCATACGCAAAATTCTGTAACTACCGCACAGATATGAAATGCCAGGAGTGTTGGGAAGGGTTAAACAACCTTAAGGCGCGGTATACATTCGTATTTTTGTCAGGTAAACACAAGGCAAATGACAATAAAAGTATAGATAAATTATGTTGTATAATTAAATTAAGGAGAACGACTAAAAGTCTATAAGTTGACGCTTTATACTTAATGACTTAACTCAAAACAATAACAGGGGTCATAATATTTATGGAGTTTATCAGTTATAGAAGGTAGTGATTCAATGTCATCTAAAAGGACTCTAGATGTTCAGTCCAGGTAAAGGTTTTGCACAAAGAAGGTCAGGTGATCGGGTATTCCCATTTCTTTCAATACCTTGAGCATTTTTGCCCAACTTATGCGGTCAAATGCCTTTTCGTAATCGATAAAGCACAAAGCTATAGGAATGTTAACTATCTGCCCTTTTCAATAAGCTGTCCGATGTTAAAGATCTGGTCGCCGGTCGTCGGACGGTCGCCTCCACCTTTGATGAAACCAGCTTGTTCTTTTCCTATGAGTCTGCCAATATAGTACTCCAGTCTTTGATTTATTATGCGTAGAAGATCTTTAGTCATGTGTGAAATGA
>JAOCPS010857362.1:0-18410 GCA_025505425.1 Graphium colonna
AAATAAACCGCGATAAAATCCGTAAAGTTGTTTAATTTAAAATGTCAAATATTCGCGTAAGTCTTAGAAATAATAGAGTATTTTTAAATTTACATTTAAATTTCTCAAAAGGTAATCGCAATATTGTTTGTGGAATTCTATTATAGACGCGTACACCGTGTCCCATTAATGGTTTACTAATCTTTCGAAGGCAAGAGCTTATAAAGTCTATATATGACTAAATATAAGTATAATATATTTGCGGATTAATTTCGACTATATTTATCAATCTCAAAGATATCTGTACACATTTTCATAAGATTCTTTCTAGGTCGCTTTTTAGGGTTCCCTATACGAATGGTAACCAACGGAACCCTATAGCTAAGACTTCGCTATTCGATTCTGTTGCCAAATTATAAAAACTAAATAAAATAAAAATTTTATTTAGTTTTTATTATTATAGTGGGCCCAAATATTATAGCGGGCATAAAATAAAATGATAGTATAAGATACTGATAAAACCGTACGGAACCCTTTGAGTGCGATCCAATTCCTATTTGGCTTTTTTGTTACGTTTATGGAGAACTTAGCCTATAAGACATTTCGGGGTTGCGTCAAATTAACTTCGTATTCATAGTAATACGTGTTCTTGGCAATTTTCCTCAAGGCGAAGGGCACGTAACCCATCGCCCTTGCTTGAGGTAGGTCAGTGACGTAAATTATATTCATTGCAGGGCATTGTGATATCAAATTTATATATAAATGTTTACTATAGAAGTACAAAGGATACTTATATAAATAAAACAAGACTATTTTAACCGACTATAAAAAGGAGGAAGGTTCTCAATTCCAATGTTTATGTTATTTCGTTTTTAATGTTTATGCGTGTTCGAATTAAAAACAAACAACTGAACCGATTTTTTCCAAAATCGGTTAAGGTTTGTTTCATAAAATCGCTTTTCTATGGAACTATTTCGGGGAGTATTTCAGATAAAAAAAATAAAATCGATCTATAAATATGGTGGGATACATAAAACATAGAAAGATCCGAATTGAGAACCTCCTCATATTTTAAGTCGGTTAAAAACCGAGTTCAAACGCCTTAGAAGTATGCTTTCGAGACATATCTTTTCTCAATTTTGATTTTAAAAACATACTACTAAATCGATATTTCTGTAAATTTTTTCGAACCATTTCGTAAATATTCTTTTGTGATAATAAATATTTTTTTTATTCGTTGCAGCGGAGATGCACGCGAACATACCTAACAAAAATAAAATAGAAACATCTGAATATTAGAACTTTCTCCATTTTATTTATTTATTTATTCTTTATTGAAAGACCTTAAAATTAAGGTAATAAAAGACGGACTTAATGCCTTAAGGTATTCTCTTCCGATCATTTTTTTTCCTTTTTTTTCTTATGGAAAGGAAGACAAATTAGTAGACGGTTCTCCTGATAGTAAATGATCCCGTCGCCCATGGACACACGCAACATCCGGAGAGTTGCGAGTGCGTTGTCAACCTGGGAAATTGTATAAAATAGGGTTATTGGATAGGCTGGGTCGATATTAAGGATGTGGAGGGGATAGGAGTGGGAAATGAGAAGGATAGATATGGCCATCGGGCATCTCCAAAAGTCATGCATACTTTATTTTATGCCAACTTTATAAAGGGCGGTGGTATTTCCCCGGACGAGCGTGGTCGTAAAAGTGCAGCAAAAACTGTGAAAGGATGATATGCTCTACCACCTGCGAATCAATTCTCAACCTTGAATTTACATTTTTGAAATAGGTTTAAAAATAAAACCAAGGAATTTTTGTTATTTCGTTCAGATATGCCGACTTTTGTAGTCACACTCTGTACTCTCTGTACATTGAAACCTTTTTGGAGTATAATGTTCATGAGGAACATTTTAGGCTGTTAACCATCACGTTAGTAACCTAAGGAACCGGGCAGCTTATGGCGGTATAACAGACGCTTATTTTAGTTTGATTTTCTATTCGTTAAATTGCGTACAATTTAAATAATATTGGCATTTTTTTTCTATTGGATAAAGTTTATCCAATTGTGTAACGGACTTCCGACGGAGCTAAGAAAAGATCTAAAAATATAAGTTGTTATTTTTTTTACATTCTTATAATGTAGTATTACACAATAAAGCCGCTTACAAAATCACATTTCTAGGAGAACCCCGCGTTAAAAGCGTTTATTTAGTTTCCCCGTCACGTTGTCTGTGCATCTGTAATAGTGTTTTACATGCAATTGTTAAATTTTATATTTTCAATATATAAACAGTTTTCATATAGATCTTGATTTTTTTACAAGATTTTATTTACCTGCCTCTAAAATAGAATCCTGCCGGTTGTATTTGACCCACTTTCCGGTTTCCGAATAAACTGATATGTATATATATATTATAGGCCTTTGCTCTGGAAAACGGAGGTCGTGGGTTCGAATCCCTTTCGGTTGGATTAGGGAAATGCGGGCTGATCACCTGATTGCCTGAAAATAAAAATTATCCATGCATCGGATGGGCATGTAAAAATTCGGTCCTGCGCCAGATCTCTCTCCGGTAGAGAGGGCACCTATGTTTGCTAGTACACTTGTGCACTATAATATTTCCTGCGCAGTTGGCTGATCTCTCCATAGATTCGCAGCCGGTCAGGAGGATTTTTAGATATACTTTCTTAAATGAGCCCATTGAAACAAATCAACAAATAATTAAGCTTTATTATATTACTTTGAATAAAATATATATAAAAAAAAGAATCGTCATTAAAATTGCTTATATGATATTGTAATAATCTCTTATGACCATATCGGTAGAGTTGCCTTGGATGCGACCATATCTGGCTCGTAAACGTCACAAAAGACAGTATAACGCGATTCGAAACGCGACTTCGTTCAAGATCACATTATTGGTTCAAGTACAAACAACATTTATGTGATGTGTTTATTTACTGAATCCCTGATTATAAGAATACTTGCTTACCCTCCCTTTATGATACTAGATTAAGTTGTAAGAAAAATAGTTATTTTCAAAGAAAACAGCAAACGGACTTTAAACGCATAGAGGTTAGTTCGCAAAACAATTTTTCTTAGTTATTTTGATTTAAACAAGAAACTATTGGACCGACCTGGTAACTCGTATCCTTGTAAATAAAAAAGATTCGGTTCATTAATACTGGATCAGCAAACATATCGAATTGAAAACCTACTCCCTTTTTAACGTCTAAAGATTTTTTTAAATCGGTTCTCAAATGACGGAGATAAGAACACGCGAACATACACAGGAAAAACAGAAACATCTGAATTGAGAACCTCTTCCTCTTTTGAAATTGGTTAAAAACTTCGAATATCGTTTTATATAAATAAATAATTACGGAAAAATACGTCAGTTAAGGAAAAAACGAGAATGGTTGATACAATATTTTTTAAGATCAAAATAAGAGTTGAAGTACTGAGTATTAATAGATTTGTTTACTTATTGTTGGAATCCATACGTATATTTTACATGTATGTGCTGCCTCTATGGCTCAGTGGTGAAGAATCATGCTTTGCGAATCGGTAATCATGGGTTCTAATCCCACTTAAATCGACAACTTTGTATGATAGTTTTGTCGTTGGATAACGTCTTCTAACTATATTACCAGCACAAATACAATTATGATACAGTTAGTTAATCCGATAACTTCGAAAGTAGCACAATTCATCTTTAAATACATGTGTGTATTAACACAGGTTTGTTGTATTTGTGTATACATACTCTTGTCACGTGAAATTGTAACCCTAAAGTTCTCCTGACCGAATTTCGATCACGGCGGCCAATTTCCTCAGAGATCAACTACGCAGGAGATATTATAGTGCACAAGTGTACGCGCAAACATAACCTACACCCTATGGGACGGATTTCCGATACGACCGGAGGGAGATCGGGCATAAGACTGACTTTTTACATGCCCATCCGACGCATGGATCATATTTCTTTTCAGGCAATTGTCTGATCAGGCCGCCCTAATCCAACCAAGAAACAACAACACAAAAGTATTATTACCCCACGGGATTCGAACCCACGACCTCTGATTTTCAAAGCAAGGGCCACTACAAATTGGCCACGGAGGCGGTTTGTAATATGTAGTGAATTATAATATGCAAAACAGAAAATATAGGTCCATGAACTTAACATCTGATACATTCATGCGTCCTGAAACACCCCACCCAATCCAAAATTCTTCCGTAAAGTTGTCATACAAGCATTTAAATATTATTTGTCTACAATTATTTAAATTAAGCGGGTTACCTCAATAAAAATCGAGGAAACGTAAGAATCAATTAAAATATTCCATTTTCTGCCATTAATGTTATATGCAAGCATATTGAATTACTAAGCGCTTAGCTTCGCTTACGTTAATTGACATTTTGTTAATTATATTACAATTTCTAGATATTTAAAAGTTCTAGAGCATTCTCCTCAACTATGATTTTTAAATGCTCTTCCGTGTTATTTTCTGTGCTGTTCTTGCACTTATTTTAACCGACTTCAAAATAGAAGGAGGATCTTAATGCGACTGTAGTTTTTGTGAAAAACTGATTTCGCTACACAAGACAAGTTATGAACCGATTTTCAAAATTATTTTATTATTAGAAAAGATATAATTACGAGGTGGTCTCATAACTTTTATGAAAACAGGACCAATATTTTCCTTTTCAAATCGCATTTGTTGAAGAAATAGTAACAACTTTTAGTGTAAATAATTATAATTATATGGTAGCTCAGTGTCCGGGCGCTCGCGTCCCATTCTGTTTACGCGAGGTGAATCTGTGTTCGATTCCCGGTGCCGGCACCAATGAAATTGTTCGTTTCCTTATTGCAATTTTAAGTGCTGACTTACCACGTGCTCTGCGGTGAAGGAAAACATCATAAGGAAACCTGCATATCGAAGAAAGAATATTTCTAAGATATCTGAAGTCCGCCAATCCGTACTTGGGTCGCGTGGTGGACCTCTATCTAGAGGAGGCTTTTGCCCAGCAGTGGGGCAGTTGAAAATAGGCTGTTACTTTACTTGACTTAATTATACTTCTCAATTTTAAATGTATGCCTATCTCTGACATTAAATTCTTCAAACATTGCCATTGCATGTTTGAGTAACTCTTGTGTACTGGTATATGGTGGCAATCGTTTTCTTGGCATATGACCAGGTAATTTATTAACGGGTTTTTAATATTGATTGATAATGGGTCACTAGTAAATTTTGTATATAGAGAAGGAGGCAAACGAACAAGATCACCGCCAGAGGAGTAAGAAGACCGTTGCCAGCCTTTGAAAATTTAAGCTTAAGACGAGAATTTAGGTCGTTATAAAATATCTATATCGAAAAGTTAATAACTAATTAAACTAAAGGTACCAACGCACGACACCTTTGTGGAACAACTATCGCCAGTGTTATTTCCGGACCGATACGACTTAGGGACCTTCAAGAAGAGAGCTTTTTTCTACCTCAAAGGCCGACAACGCTCTTGCAACTCTTCTGGTGTTGCGGGAGTCCATGGGCGGCGGTAACCACTTATCATCAGATGAGCAGCTTGCTTGTTTACCCTCCTCTTTCTATAAAAAAAATAAACGCTACAAAACTTGGCATCAACACCATGAGGAAGTTTAAAAGTATTTAATTGGCAAGAGAAACCCGTGACCTCCGTTAAGGCCGCCCTTTGTATCAGCCGATGCGGTTTCCACTTCATTTGCTTTCTTACAAGTCAATGCCATTCCGTTGGCACGCGATATGATCAACACCTGTAAGTTTTACACGAAAATAGACTACGTTCAAATGGAATTTAGTTATTTTAGATTTCAGCAAGAAAATTAATTTCTACCATCGTTTTGTAGTATAGAAGATGACTGTTAACAAGTTTACGGTTTTTTATTCCTACTAGTATGCTTGGTGATCGATTATAGGGAAAGTAACACCGCCTCTTATAAAGTTGGCATAAAATAAAGTATGCATGACTTTTGAGGACGCCGGATGCCCATGTCTTGCCTTTTCTTTTCACACTCCTTTTCCGTCCAAATCCTTAATCTGGACCCTATCGTATCCAAAAATCCTATTATATCCAATTTCCTATGTTGACAACGCACTCACGACTCTACGGCCGTCGCGTGTGTCTATGGGCGACGGGATTGCTTACCCTTAGGTGAACCGTCTGCTCGTTTGTCCTCTTTTCCACACAAAAGACAAAAAACACAAAGTTAGAGATAGGCCCTGGACACCTAAACATCGGGTAATAAAATGTTTTTTTACTTTTTATTAAATACTTGTTTAACGTAAACAATTGTATATATTTAGTGTTTATGATAAATTATCGAAGTGATGTTTAAACAAACGATATTCATTATTATTCCTAAAAATTGAGAATATGACATTGAAAGAATTACTAAGTTCGATGTAAATTTTCAATTTTATAGTACTATGAACGTGTCCATGCGTTTAGCAATTTTTAGTTCTACCAAAATTTTGAGCCGTTTTTATTTATTTAACTTTTACGTAATTACCTTTTTAATTTATAAGTTTTTTTTTACAGAAAAAATTATCCAAATCATTTCATAAGATATGTGCGAACATTTTTAAATTTTGTCTTTTTTATTTAAAAAACAAACAAATGCACCGATTTTTTTGAAAAATTACAGTATTATTTTAAAAGAATGCACAATCATATAAACTAAGAACTTTTGAGATTGGTTCATAAATGATGGGGATACGCGCAAAAATACATCATTTAATTTTTTTTTTATTTAGAAGAAAAATCACTTAACCGATTTTCTTGAAAATTTTATGGGACCATCCCGGAAGAATACCCTATAAAATAAAAAAAGAATTTTCAAAATCGGTTCTTAAATGGCGGAGATATGCGCAAACGTACATACATAAAAATATATATATAAACATTCGGTTTGAGTACCTTTCTCTTTTTTGGAGTCGGTTAAGTAGAAAATAATTAATAAATGTCGTAAGTTTCATCTATTTGAAGGAAAAAGAAATCAAGAAAGATGGATATGAAAGCAACGGTGATGATAATAAGAATAAAGATAAAAGATTAAAATGAAGACATATATTCTTTACTGAAAACTGTCTCTATGATTGGCCAATTGATCAGAAAGTTAGAACGCTTTTGGTTGATAAGACTTCAAAACTCGTGCTGTTGTCCATTCCAATTTTGGTTATTACTACTATCGTAATTTTACGGTCGCTTGCCGGAGCTGGTCAACCGTGAAGCATCGTGAAGAACCGTGAAACAGTATCAGGGCAACTAACTTTTGTTTACGTACATCAGACAAATCAAAAAGTTATTCCATCCATACCACAAAATTGATTCTTAACGATTAAATTACTAAATTATGGAATACAACAGACCTTTGTATAGCTATAAGAGTAAATGGAGTACCTGAAGAATGGTTCCTTACTGTAAAATATTACAAACCAAATATCTGAAACTGATTGAGTTTAAGAATTTAGAAATGGCTCTAAAAGACACATTCTGAGAAAGAATTATACCAAAAAAATCCTTCAAATATTCAAAAAAAAGCTAAGGTTTGATTGGAAGTTATTCATTACTATAACTAGGGCTGATAACCCTTTAAATTTGGTGGATGTGGCTATTCCTATCCACTTATTTTCCCACTCATTTATCCCTTAAATCTTTAATCTGTATCAATCCTACCCAAGCTGGTGTACACACAGAATAATAAACCTGTTATGTCTTATATCCCAGGCTGAAAACGCACTTGCTACTCTCCGGATGTTGTGTGTCCATAGGTGATGAGATCGCTTACCACAAAATAAACCGTCTGATCCTTTGACTTTCTTTGCATAAAAAAGTGTTTATATACCACGGAATTATTAACAATAAATGATTTGCTTAATTGCCTATCAATAATAAAAGAACTTACTTAGCATATCATTTATGCTTACTTCATCTCTCTTTTTTAATGGTAAATTAATCCTGATCCTACTTATAGGATTTCAGAGTAAAATTACTGCTTATTGTACTAATTGACCCATTTGTGTTTATTTATTTTTATTTATTAATTTAAACTTGATGCACAGTTTGTACGTACATAGGCGGACATAGTTCTGGATAGCATTTTCTACCTGTCAACCTTAGGGTGGTACTGAGAAGTTGTAGTAGGTGCACATAATAATGAAAATGAGGAAGAAAATTACAATTTAAAACTAAATAGACTCTACCAAACTATATAGTATATTAATACTATACATATAAATAATACATATATAATATCCTCATCGTGTTTCTATTCTATTTTGTACCACAATATCATAAATTGCCAATGAAGGAATAGATTTCGTCTCTGTGCCTTACAACTTATGCTTATATATGTTAGTGTAACTATTTATTGCAATAAAATGCAATATGAGACACGTGACTAAATAAATTAAGAAAATGACACAAAAAGATAGATAAATATTTATTTGGTACACATAAAATACAAATTAAAGTAACGGAATTACAATTAAATGCACCAAAAAGGTTTCCACTTCGCTTTAAATCACGAAGTTGGCATCTTCGTAAACATTGGTTTTCTGTGGAACTGTAGATGTAAGAGATAGATGGCGATAAATGTTAACATAAAATTGTTAATAATGAAATAATATGTCAAAAAATAATAATAATAACAACAATATAACTTAAGTTTTTCAATGTTTTGTTCGTGTTGTGTTAAATAATAATAATTAGTTATAGAGATAGACTTGTTGGTTTGTAAGCAAATCTATATGTGCGTGTATGTGAGTGAGTATGTATTTATTTATATATTTTTTAAATAACAATGTAAGACTAAGTGCTGGATTTTTGTTTCAAAAGCAAAAATATTTTTAATTTCAATTTAAAGGAATCGTGAACAATATAGGTGACCTTCGTAGTGTTTATCGAATACGGAAAATCTGCCGCATCTCACCTGGCGCACTTTTTGTTTTTAACAATTAAAATATGATAATTAAATTCCACAAATAGCTAAAAAAACTCGTATTTTGCTTTTGTATTATATTATATAATAAAAAAGAAAAAAAAACTCGAAAGTACCACCGCCCTTTATAAAGTCGGCATAAAATAAAGTATGCATAACTTTTGGGGATGCCGAATGGCCATGTCTACCTTTTTCTTTTTCCACTCCTATCCAATAAAAAAATACCTATTGTATCCAATTTATCAGGTCGACAGCGCACTCGCAACTCTCCGGATGAAGCGTCTGTCTATGGGCGACGGGATCGCTTACCATCAGATGAACCATAAAAAAAATCCACATCAATTTTAAACAAATCCAAAAAGAAGATGAATGAAAATGACATCACAGAAGCAGGTAATAAAATATGAAACCAAACATCTAAATTACATAAAAACTAAATAAAAGAAACTTAATAAAAGAGATCTACATATTTCTTTAAAATTAAAGTAAACAATTGTAAATATTACAGATACGGAAATAAAGGGCACCTTACAGGATAATTTTCTCGATTGTTCGATAAATTACGTCACTCGATCTTGTAAAAGGTTGTTTTTGAATGTCGCTTGCTCTTGAATTCAGTTTTGCTTTTGAACTTGAAATATTTGACTGGTCTTGGTATATTTACTTTCTTACACGAATGCTCAATATTATACAGTTGCCACTGATATTAAAATAATTATTTGATTAATGGCTGACAATAGCTTCAATTTGATTTAGCTTCAATTTGACAATAGCTGTCGACTTATAATATTCAAAGCAACACATATCAAAAATATTTACAAATCAATAGAACTAACATAACTGTAATCAAATAATCCTACACGAGACATGGAGCCAAAAACGCTGGCTGCATTTCCTCATTGAACGGTTATACTTAATCTTAGGTCGAGAAAAAACTCACCCCTCTTGTCACCAGTTGCGATATTAATTTTATAAAATAGGTATCTACAGCCCCTATTATCTTTATTAGATAGTAACCTTATTTTTATTGTCATAGCTAAATTTAATTTAAGATTTTTTTATACCGCCTTACCTGTGTTAAACACCACGGGTTCGAAAAGGAACCTTTAAAATATATTCGCCTTCAGTGCAAATTACATTAACATACGACTTAATTTTTCTTTTTTTCCAAAAACAAAATGTTGAATTATCATGCAATTAGAGAGTAGTACTACAACTGCTATTTGAAATGAAATATCGATTTGTATTCTAGGCACCATTCCTTACCTGAGTTGTAAAATCCAATTCAAATTTAATTATTAAAGTCTATAAATATGTTTCTACTTACGATATTAAATTGTGTAAAATAGAATTAAAACCTCTCAGTCACTATATTTGAGTAAATAATCGTTAATTTTCGGAAAGATTCTGAACTTTGTCAAACTGCTATATGTCACGTCCAAATGGTTCCAAAGAGGATCATCCACCATCGTTGCTTCCACCACATTCGGCAACTTGCCTAATAACCAATGCACATCTTTTGGGTCTACTAAATTATCACTTTCACCATACAAAATCATCACAGGTAAGGAAACAGCGGTCAGGTTGTACTCAGGGGGACGGCTACTTCCATATAAATCCAAATTTTTTGCCTTTCCATAGTCGAACTTCTCAAATCTTGAGCTTTGCATACTTTGTCCATATCGAGCCAAGTTGTGCACTGAGGTCCCAGCAGGGAAATGGCCAAACAGCACCTTCAAGGTTTCATTAGTGATTGAGCCTGGATGAAATGAATCGAACAACGCTTCACCGGTTCCGCAAACATATTCCGAAATCCAATTGAATCGACAGAAGAATGCAAGAAACTCCTGACTAAGCGCTCCTTTGGAAAACAACTCTTGGACACCCGACATCTGTAACGCACCCTCGAAACTTCTGACGCCTTCCGCCAAAGTCCTGTATGGTACTGATTTTGTGTACGTCTGTCTCGCAGCCGGTGCCAATGCCACTAACACACGAGCCTTATCACAGTACTCTGGTCTCTCCGAGCACATTATAAAATAGGTACCAACCCCCTGTGAAAATCCAACGTAATTTACTTTATCCGCATTCGTATATTTTAACACATAATCTATCGTGGCTGGTACATCGTACAGACCCATTTCGTCGACAGAGAACTGCCAGAATTCCGGATCTTTGTCTGGGTTTAGGCGGATGTGGCTGCGAGAATAGTAATTTCCTCGTACGTTGCCAACCCACAGATCGTATCCTTCGTCTGCCAGCAAATACGCCAACCCAGCCTCTGGCCCAGCGTCGAGCCACGCATCAGAGCTCTGTAGAAGGCCGTGCATCAATATTACTGGTGGCCATTTTGTTCTGCCGCGGTGTTTTCTACCTCTAGTGATTCTGAAAAGCTTCAAGATGTATCCGTCGTCAGTTAGAACTCTGTGCTCTTCTGAAGCATAACCATATTCTCCGGTCAGCTCTGTGAAGTTAAGCAGTGAGTCTCTCGGATACCCCAGGGAGCGTTTGGTGTCTTCGTTGAGTGATGGAAACTTTAAATCATTGGCAAACGCAACGATGAAAACAAACAGCAGTGCGTTGAGCGTGACGTTGGCTTTGGACGGCATGTTATCGACTGGCGATGAAACCGGCATTGTATCCGATTGCGAACGCGGCTATAAAAAAATCTAGTCAGTTGTCCGTTGGTCCGTACAAATGAAAAGTCTGTAACTTAATTTCCTACGTGTCGTGATTGAAAGTGTTGCAATCAAAATTTAATGCCTTTCCAGTGCAATGAGGGTTGCTATTGTCATTTTTAATTATTGTCGTTATGTTTTATATCTGTCTCGTGCGGCTTTGACGCCACAGCCTTGAACAACTAGTTTAATTTTATTTATCACTATTCAAAATCTAAAAGCACTTCAGATTTGCACCAGGATACGGAAAATAGCGTTTAATTGTTTGCTTCTTAGCAAAAATATTAAAAAGTATGCGGAATTTAGAGCGTTGTAATTTATTTATAATTTCCATAAATTTCGAGTTAGCCAGACAGAAAAGTCAGTCTGTCTGTTGACCATGACCGTTTCCCGGTTCAATATATAGAATTTTTTAATTTTGAGAAGGAGACAAAATCCATTAATACGTGTTATTTAAAAGAAAATATTTTTCTAATTATATATCAATCGCACGTGAAAATCTTTCTTTATTCAATACTTTCATGTTCAATGACAAGAAGAAAAATAACTTTAGACCCGGAAAACAATTGTTGATCCTTTTCATTTAGCTGTCATGTCCAAATGTAGAAGATTTTGACATATAACATTACACAGGAAAAACAATCGACTTTCGTCAGCAATTTGATAGTCAATTCTATTTTAAATTAATCAACTTTACGGATTTTATCGCGTTTATGTCTAATTTTATCACCCGACGTTTCGAACCCTGTACAGCGTTCATGGTCACGGGTAGGACTGAGGTGTTTGACGACCTGGTGTCACTTGTCAATCCTGTATACCGTCAGCTTGAATATTGATTTTTAGTGCGATCTATTCAGTAACTACTTATGATGTCTTTAGGTCTTGCAGTTTGTACTTATTTCTTGTATTGATTTTTTTTTAAATTGGATCTGATCCTATAAGATTTTTTATTTATCGCAGACAGACTGTATACGTATACATTTGTATATAAATATTGTTAATTATTTGAAATGAAGCAGAAAAAGTCGTAATATCTTCTTGTATATCGGCTTGTAACTTGTTTACAATAAAACAAAAAAAAGTAAACAGTACAGTGACGCGGATGTTTTTTTTATTAAGACGTCGGCCTTGCGTAGGGTCGCCTTTAATTAAACGATTTTTATTGAAAGTGTTAATTTTATATCATTTACTTTACTGAAATATCACATTTAAATACTAAAGGAAGGCTTGGTTTTGCTATGGTTTTAACTAGCTTCAAAAAAGGAATAAGGTTCTAATTCGAATGTTTCTATTTTTTATGTATATTCGCCCTTATCTTCGCCTACCCATTTTAAAAAATCTTTATCTTATAGGATCTTTTTGAATGGTTTCATAAAATTTTTGGAATATCGGTTCAGTAGTTTTTATTTAAAATGAAAATAACAAAATTAATTTTATGGATTTCCGCTCATCTCCGTCATTTATGAACCAATTTAAAAAAAATAAATCATAGAATATTTTTTGTAGATTCTAAAAATTCTCAACAATTTAAAAAAATCGGTTCATTATTTTTTAAATAAAAACAACAAAGTTTAGGAATGTCATATCCCCGCAACTTATTATATAAAATTGATTTGAAAACATATTTTTTATCTAATAGGGTTACTTTACCACAAAGGGTCTAATTATTAATTGATAATAAGATCAGTTGTTTGTTTTAGAAATCAAAATAACGAAGAAAATATGATTCTAAAGTACATTTTTAAGGCATTTGAAGTCGGTTTTTGTAATTTTCTATGAAAATAAACTTGTTTAGCCATGGCTTTATAAACTTCTGTTGACACGAAATAAACTATGAAAAAGAATAAAAAAAGTGTAAACCAATCCTAACAGACTTGGGTTTATTATCTTGGCGTCTACTTAAGATTTATTTATTTCTAGTTAGGTATTTTTTGGTCAAACATCTCAAAACAAGTTTATTTAAATATCTTGAAGTGCAGGTTTTATTTCCTTCTATCCATTAAAATATCTTTTTATATTCATATATATCTGATGCACATTTATTTTTGTGTGTATTTAAACTTAATTTAATTATATTCATAATTTGTATAAGTTTAAGGAAGTAAACAGTCAAATAACAAAAAAAAATATAGAATACATATATATGTAGTTTCTTTGTAATAAAACATATTATGATAACGAATGATTTACCTGATAGCGAATGGTAAGATCTTATTGGAATATACTATGTTGTAAGTTTTAAACACTTATAAAAAGTATTTATGATTTCGTCAACTTACAATTTTATTGTATGTATAGAAACTACCAAAAATAAGATCTGTGTTGGACTCTAATATAAAGGCATAAAATCCGTAAATCAGTTTTATTTTACGATGTATAACGTAATTTTTAATTTACGGATCTTACAAATAATATAACTTTCGGATCTTCGCGTAGATGCAAGAAAGCAATATACGAGGTTATAAAAGGGGACTCCGCACTTGATCATTATCACATTTATGTAATGTAATTAGAGGTATAGTTTTAGGTAAATTTTTTCAATACATGAATATAACGTGGTGGCTGCAATCAGCTGGTACGCGCGAGGCCGTTGACCCCCTCCGCCTTTCGTCTCACTCCGGCCACGTTGACCGTTCGGATGAGCATGGATTACGTAATTGATTTTTAACTTTTGATAATGTTTACTTAGTGCTATATCAATATTTATTTTTAATAATAATTTTATTCTTCATATATGATTCTCACTATAAAACGTCTTAAAGTGTTGAAGGTGATTCACCAGTAACCCTCTATATACTGGCCGGTTGGCGAAGTAATTAAAGCATTGACTTCGGCGTCACGGGTGATGGGTTCGATTTGTACCCGAAACAATAATTCGTATGGCCTTTACAACAAAAGCCTAGAGCCTATTGTTAGGACGGTTTTCTTTAAATAAATATAAATAAAACTAACTCAGCTGTAACCGCCGGGAGCAGTTAGCTCCCTGTGGTTACAGCTGAGTAAGTTTTTCCCGTTCTTGCAACATTTTCAATTGTCGCTTCACGCTAGCTGCACAGGGTGGATGGAGAGTTACTTTCAATATTCGATGATGATATATATCGGGATCATATAAAAAGTATAAATTATAATATTAAAAGCAAATGTTAATTGACCACTGAGTAAAGTTAATCGAAAGTTAAGTACCTATTTACGAAAGCCACGGACATCCTAGCGGACACGGCGTTCGTTGCCACATTTTCTGATTAATGAACTGTGCCAACTGGCCATTTGTTCGCTGCCAACACCATATCCACGCTTCATATATTTTTTTTTGAAAATTTGGTTAAATACTTTTTTGCCTATTTTTAAATTAAACAACTTTACGGATTTTATCGCGGTTTATTTTTAAATGATGACCCGACGTTTCGAACCCTTTACAGCGTTCATGGTCACGAGTAGGTCTCAGAAACAAAATACTTTTTTGCCTAATTTTATTACATAAATATGATGACAATCGGGTACCGAGTGCTATCCTTTGTGACTCGCCAATCACTTTATATAGCATCATACTATGACTAATACGAGCGCCTATTGGTCATGGTGTTCCCTCCTCGATAAATGGACAATCCAACACTAAAAAACTTTATCAACTCGGACAGCAGTTACTGAGTTTAGTACGTTTAAGAAAACAAACAAACTCTTTAACTTTATCAATTATATCAAAGCTACATTATACTTATATTAATGAGTATAATGTAGCTTTAAAACAATTGATGCTATTGGCGCAATATGTAAGGAATAGATATGTTATTAGCTAGATCGTTAACTTATTACGTAAACGCTCCCTGCTCCAAGTTCAATGTCAGTCATTAAAATTTCGAGATCATGGAGTTCAAAGTCGAATGAATGCAAAAAACTTGTTTTGATCACACGAAATGGGTACACGCGTGGAATATTAATCGTGTTAAGTTATCAAAACATTTAGCTTATTTCAAAATTGGATATTAACGATTTATTGATCATATTTTTTATTACATTAAAATATAGAGTTTGTTCGATCCTGTTCTACATAGAAAATTATATATTTTTATTTTAGATTTTTTTATGGGAAGGAAGACAAACGAGCAGACGGGTTATCTGATGGTAAGTGATTCCGTCGCATAGACACACGCAAATCCGGAGAGCCGCGAGTGCGTTGTCAACTGTAACTGTAACTGGGAAGTAGAATATAATAGGTTTATTGGATAGGATTGGTCGGGACTAAGGATTTGGAGGGAAAGGGAGTGGGAAAAGAGATGGGTAGACATGGCTATCCGGCATCCCCAAATGTCATGCATACTTTTTTTTTATGCCAACTTTATGAAGTGAATATACTATTTTTCAGTGAAACATAATTATCAGTATTTCTATAGTAATTAACCAGCTATTTCATACAAATATATCTTTTGGGAGGTATAAATAATGGATGTGAACTTAAGTAATAATCAGATAGAACTAAAACTAAAAATATTAAACGTTATAACAATGACTAACTGCAGGATATTATCGGAAACAGGTTGACCGTTGGCTCTTTTCTAAAAATTTTCACTTACCTTTTTTATTCATATATATTTTCATATTTTTATATAGAAAGGCAGATAAGCGAGCAGACTGTTCACCTGATGATGAGCGATCCCATCGCCCATAGACACACGCAACATCCGGAGAGTTGCGAGCCCTTTTTTCCCCAAAAGTCATGCATACTTTATTTTATACCGACCTTATAAAGCAGCACGCCCGTGAAAGTACAGAAAACAATAAAAAGATGTTATGCTCTCCCATCTAATAAATTATAAATTTACGAAATTTTAATAAATTACATAAAAATAATACAGAAAGACAAATTTATATAAAATTGTTTGGTAATTATTGCTATTGAAAATACTCAAACATCTTCCATGTGCAGACATTAGCAAGTTACAGTTATATACATATTTCAACAATAGATACATATTTTCTAAAATATTTTAGAGAAAAAAAATCTTGATGCACCGTACCAGACAGTTTTAGAGGTCTATATTAATACACAAATTTAGCTAAGTAATTTCCATTCGGATATGCATTGCAAACAAAGCGTTTTATAACAAGGTCCCAAAATTCAGTTCACTGCGCGTTTATCGGAGGTCAACGCACTTGCTCCCATTCAAGGCAATATAGAGTACTAACAATACAGATACGAATATACTAGTCTCGCCCCTGAGTTTCACCTGTATTTTGATACAATAATTTGCTTGTGAAGAAGTTTTTTTTATTTTAAAAAACGCTGCTCTTATTATAAGACTTGCGTCTTGTTTTACAAGGACCTTACACTTACACAGATCCGAAACTAATATTTGTTAGCCATAGAAATTTGGCTCGGAGCGAGAATCGAACCCACGACTTGCAACGCCGCTGCCAACGTCTTAGCAACTGCACCAACAAGTCATCGTAATCAACAAAGATGATGTTCAATATCCTAAAACTGTTCTCGGCGCTGAAGCTATTTATTTATTTATACTTTATTGAAAGACCTTAAAATTAAGGTAGCAAAAGGCGGACTTAATGCCTTAAGAAATACCCTATCAGTCAGCCTTGATATCAATTAAGCAAAAAAATAATCTCCTGTTAAAATATTTCAGGACAAAAAACGTAATAAAAAATACACAAACTGAATACTATATTTTATTACCAAATTTTTATTAAATGTGTTAGCAATGTTGCTTATACATATATCAAAATACCATAATGTTTGCTTTCATCTGTTGATTTCTCCATCGATCATTATGAAAATTTACATACACGTCGTCACGGTTACTTTTCATGGCAAAGAAGACCAACGAGCAGACAGTTCACCTGATGGCGAGCGATCCCGTAGCCCATAGACACACGCAACATCTGGAGAGTCACGAGTGCGTTATCAACCTATGAAATTGGATAAAATAAGTTTATTGAAAACGATGGGTAGGGATTACGGATTTGGAGAGAAGAGGTGTGGAAAAAGAGATCATGCATCACGAAAAGTCATGCATACTTTATTTTTTTCCGGCTTTATAAACGCCGGTGGTACTTCCCCGGGCGAACGCGGCCGTAAAAGTGCATCAAGAGTGAAAAGATGTTATGCTATACCACCTCACTACAGTGCCATAAGATCCTTATAAAGGAAAATATAAAATCCCCGAGCAAAAAATAGATATTACACTGTTGTCTGCTATAATATCTTAAACTTAGTTTTTTTTTAATCTCGTTCTTTTACTGTCTGTATGCACACGCGTATACCCCAAATGACTAAACAGATTTTTTTCGGTCAACGAATTGATTCACCCCAGCATAGCGCACCAGAGGTTTTGCTTCATTGAATTCTGATCTCAGTAAAAAAAGGCGTTGTCATTTTTCAAAATTTTACGAACGATGTCGCGGGCATCAGCTAGTTTAAAAAACAAAAACATTCGCCTTATTGTATTTCCTTAGTTTTTTTTATGGAAAGGAAGACAAATGAACAAACGTTTCTGAAATAAGCGTTCCCGTCGCCCATGCACACACACAACATCCGGAGAGTCGCAAGTGCGTTGTCAACCTAATGAAAAGGATGTTGGATATAATATAGGATAGTATTGGATAGGATGGGGTCAGGACGAAGGATTTGGAGGGAAAGCAGTGAGTAAAGGCATGGCCATCACGCGTCCCCAAAAGTCATGCATATTTTAGTTTATGCTGGCTTTATAAGAAGCGATGGTAATTCCCCGAGCGGCCGTAGTAGTGCAGTAAAAGCTGTCAAAA